>CAUYQV010033808.1:0-10827 GCA_963574575.1 Galagoides demidoff | reverse complement strand
TTTTCGTTCTTAAATTTTAATCTGTACTTTTTACACTTTTCACGTACTTTCCTGGGTTCTCTTGATTGCTTCATTTAGTCCTTTTATGATACTTTTCTTACTTTATGTTAAAATGTAAAGTTCACTTTTTAAAAGCTGTTTATTTTAATATCTTCCTTTCTAGGATCAAGCGTGCTTTCCTTATTGAGGAGCAGAAAATCGTTGTGAAAGTGTTGAAGGCACAAGCACAGAGTCAGAAAGCTAAATAAGAAAATGAAGCTTTTTTTGAGTAATAAAAATTAAGACCGAATTCTGTGTGGGTTTTTTTCTGTTGTAAATTGTTAGTATGCACCTTTGGTTTCTTTATTTGGGGACCCAATGGTTTATTGGTTTTTTGTTGTTTTTTTTTTGTAAGGGAAACAATTGTAGGTTAATGATAGAGTATTTTGATAGCAACTCTAGCCACGTTGTGGAGCATAAATCTCTTTCCCTTTGTAGGCTGAGACGTGGGGGTATTTGAAGACTGGCTCTTTTATCTGAACCTTTCTTTCATACCACTTTGATCTTTATTATAGTGTCTCCTTTACATCATCAACTTTCATAGGACAGAAACCTTGCTCTTCGAGTCACCTGGATCCTTTTCTGTGCCACCTTTAGACTTTATTCTTTAGGTCACTTCAGTTTGAAAATGGTCTCTTGGAGAGCTCAGAATTCCTTATTTAGCAAATGATTAGCTACTATATATATAAAAACTTAGGTCAAGAGTGGTAAAATTCAAAGTCTGATTCACATTGGATTTATAATCCAGGTCAGAACATTAAAATAATGGACCTTATTGTATTTGGAGAATTATGGGATACCCTTTTTGACAACTCCCTCCCCCCCCCCCTTTTTTTGAGGTAGTCTCATTCTGTTGCCCAGGCTAGAGTGCTGTGGCATCAGCCAGGCTCACAGCAACTCCTGGGTTCAAGGGATCCTTCTGGCTCATGCCTATAATCCTGACACTTTGGGAGGATGAAGCTGATAGATTGCTTGAACTCAGGGGTTGGTCTGAGAGCAAGACACCTTGTTTCTATTAAAAACAATAACTATCCTGTAGTCCCAGCTACTAAGGAGGCTAAGTGAAGAATCTCTGTTGAGCCCTGGAGTTTGAGGTTACTGTGAGTTATGATGAAAATTTCCTTTAGCCACAATACTTGGAGGTGTACTTGACAGTGTCTTGGTACTGACAAGTGACAACCTGATTTACCTCAAGACACCAGGCATATCTCCAGTGCTTCCAACTCTGACACATTTGTTGCCATTTTGCAGATGGCATGTTCCATGATTTTAAGTTAACAGGGCACCCAGGTAAATGGTTTAACAAACTGATAGCTGGGACCCCTATTGTCATTCATAATCTCAGGTAATGGAGATCATTAGGTTTCCCCAAAGATCTGCCAATCTCAAGGATTGTTGCACAATGATTAATTTAATTGCAATATTAAGAAGAGATGTATAAATAGGAACATAGTTGAAAAGCCTTGGATTCTAAGGTGGATTAATAAAAAGTTCTCTACAGATAATAGTAATTTAACCAACTTCAATAAACAACTTGTTTTATAGCCTTTGAGTCTTGTAACTACTCAGTTGGCTAAATGAACTTAAGTAAACTTTTTGTTATGTTAAAATCTCCACCCTGGGAAGAAAGTTTTGTTATTTGGGACTTGTGTATTAACATGGTGAACGAACCACACATACCTAAGTAGTGATGACACTCATTACCCCACAGAAACCCCATGCCATTTTCCCTTGGGGAGATGAAGTATTCTCAGTGCTCTTTTCAGGCAAACCATGATCTTTCAGATTAACATCACATTTCTCCATGATTTAGGCTTAGTATATACTGCAAGAAGTTTTGTGATCCTGTAGTGTTTGGTATAAGAATCTAAAAATTGGCACTTCTTAACATTCTGATGGTAATGTGCCTTAAAATTTAAATTCACTATTTTGTGTATTGCTCTGCAAACTAGTTCTTGAAGGGCTCAGGATGTAGTTTTGCAAAAATGGCTGTGGAGGAGGAAGCCTAACCCTTTCCCTCTACTCTCAGGTTAGGTAGAGCAATGTGACTGAACACGGGCTGCAAATGTTGGGACTATCAGGTTTCAACAAAATATGAAGTTAATTAACTGAGAAAGCTAAAGCATTGAAATGTATGTACTTTTTAAAGGATGCCTTGTATGTTAAATTTAAAAGGTTTTAGAAAACTAATTTGTAGGCAATTTGGGAAAATAGAATGAAGAAAAATGTTTAATTTCACAAAGATAATTTTTAATAGTTGGATATTTTTCCTCCCATTTTGTTTAATAAGCATAAGAGACATTTTAAGTCAAAATCAGGAGCACATTATATATGTAAATTTTTAACTTTCCTCATAACCACTGTGATTATGTTTCTTTTGAAAGATTATCTTAGTAGCTGCATTCATTTAAATATTCCTTTTGAACATTTGGGCTATTTCCCAATTTTTGTCTACTGGACAAACTCATAAACATTCTTGTTTCATTTATGTTGATTGTTTTTTAAAATCCACAAGCTGGTGTTAAAGTACAATACTTTAGAAAATGGAAGAACATTGTTTAATGTGAATGTAAGTGCCAACTCTGTCCAAGTGACCAAAATGAATTCTGTAACTCTTCAGGTTTTGATTTTGGAAAAAAAAAAAAAAACTTACTGAATCCAATTCTGTGTGTGTGACAAAGTATTCTTGACAGGTTTCTAAAAAGACATGTGAATATAGTCAGTGGTTTTCTTTTTAAAGTCTAGTGTTTCTCCCTCTATTGAATTGCTTATAAATTCTATTAGAAGATTGAGGGGGTCTTTTGCCTTTAAAGCAGAAATTGCCATATGTTTGGATAAGCAAATCAAGTTTGTTTTCAGCAGCTTTGTAACATACTTAAAAGCTTTACCGTAACATTTAAGAAGAGCCTGGGCTCCCAAAATTTTGATAGTCTAGGCTTTGTCCAACTTTAATGCAAACTGTGCATCTTACATCAACCAGTATCATATGTAGTCCTTGTGGAATAAGATGGTGAAGCAGATCTAAATATTAACATTTTTCTCTAAGATTATTTCTGGTAATTATTTTATAATTAGATGTTACAAGTAGAACAATTGGTACGCTGGAGTTACCACATCTCGGCTTGTAAGAGCTGGTCGTGTGCCTCTCTTTCCAGCTATGCATTCAGCAACTGTCTCGTGCCTTGAATTTGTGAGGGCTTTTACACCTGGGAAATTGGTACAAAATCCACTGTACCCCGCCTCCAGCTCACCCCAGGGAGCTTGAGGTTAAATATTACCATGATGCCACTGAAGTTACCATCTATTATCACAATTTGCATATGATGCTATTGGTGCCAGAAGCTCTGATGGTACATAATGTGGTACGTATTTGATAATGACTTGCACTTAAAAATTGTTTTGTATAGATGATTATAAACACTTTGATTCTGTAAGTATCCTGGGATTTGATTTTATAAAATCCAAAATGAACCCTTAGAGCATCCAGTTCTCTGTGATCAGTTCTCTGTGTGAATGTGGAATAGGGGAAAATTAAAAATCTCGCAAAGGCAAGTGTCATCTCTTTAAGCAATGAAAACTAGATGTGATAAACACTTTTCTAAACCAGAAGGAGTAAAGTTAACACCATGAGTTTCATTTCTGACTTAGTTTAGCCCGCTGTAACAAATTATAATAGACGTGAGTGTACAACAAGCACTTATTTCTCACACATCTGGGCCCTCAGAGTCCAAGATCAAGGTGCCAAGAGATTCCGTCTGGAACCATGATGGCCATCTCTTTGTAGTATCTTCATATGACAGAGAGATTATTATATCATATCCCTTCTTAGTAGGGCACTCGTCTTATCATGAAGCTTCCCCCCTCAAGACCTAACCCACCTCTTAATACTATTCCATTGGGGTTTAAGATTTAATATAAATTTGGGGGGGGGACACAAACATTCAGTCAATAGAACTTTCTAATTTGAAGCATAGGATCCATAATAATTATGAATCAAAAGATACTTTCTAGATATTAGGTATTTAATAATTTTTAACTTGAAGGATTATACTGGGTTGGTCATAAAGTTAAAATTGCATAGTATTTTAAGTTGTACACAAACTTTATGGTCACCCTGTATAGGTATTTTTGCCATACATTTACATTATTTTATAATTTGTTTTAGCTTTAATTCATTCCTTCAAAGAAGATAAGAAAATACCATGTGCCAGAAACCGTCCTGCTGGATAGATATTAATAAAATAGTCAACACCAAACAGACTAGACTTCCTTTGCCTCATGGTAAATAGGAGGGAGAATATTAAGTGAGAAACATGTAAACATACTCGTAATTGCACACACTGGGATAAGAAGGGAAAATCCATGGTACTGTGAAACGTAAGAGAACCCCTTGGGGAGGTAAGGTGGCTTTTCTGAGGAAGTGATGGTTAAGCTCAGAGCAAGGTTCAATAGGTGTTAATTGGATTGCAATAAGGGAGAACATTCCAGATGTAGGAACAAGCAATAGCAACCAACAGCATTGACCTACCTAGTCCCAGCAACAGGAGGCTGAAGCAGGAGGATCACCAGAGTTTGAGGCTAGCCTAGGCAAGATGGCGATACTCTTCCTCTTTTTAAAAAATTGAAGTAAATGAAGTGAATTCATGCAATCCAATTCACTCTCAATATTTAGAGCTCAATAATCTGAAATGTGGAACAACTTGCTAGTCACTAAGAAGGAACATTCCTTTCATCAAATAGATTTAACACACCTACATGGCCTCAGGGCCAGATCTATGTCACTTTCCATCCTAAGGGAGACCAGTGTAATCCTAGTACTCTGGAAGGTCAGGGCGGGTAGATTGCCTGAGCTCAAAGGTTCAAGACCACCCTGAGGCAGCGTGAGACCCTATCCCTAAAAATAGCCAGGCTCTGAGGCAGGTGTCTATAGTCCAGCTATGTGGGGAGACTGAGGCAAGAGAATCACTTGCCTCAGCCCCAAGAGTTTGAGGTTGCTGTGAGCTAGGATGGATGTCATGGCGCTCTACTGAGGGTGACAAACTGAGACTGTCTAAAAAAAAACAAAAAAAGGAAAGCTTTCCTAAACTGCTTATTTTTGTTAGGAGCAGAGAAACTTTCCTCTGCATTGGGGGATATTTAAATTATGGAATTCCTTTGATAATTTAGGTACCAACTTTCTCTTATGGAAGAAAAAGATGGAATTTCTTGACTGAATAGCCTACCATGACCAGACGTCCCGCTTTTGGCGGGACTGTCCAGCTTTTCAACAATTTGTCCCGCCTCCCGCGGGGTTTTAAAAAAGTCCCGATTTTTGGAAAGAATGCACGAATGGGTGGGAGAAGAAGGGAATATACGGTTTTTGGCTGCCATGTGGCTATTTCGCCAGAATATGAGTTTTATATTATTTTCGTTAATTTTATAATGTTAAACTATAATAATAACAAATAATTGCTGAGAGTTAATTATTGAGGACTGCTTATCAAAGTTTGCATTGTTGTCAGGCCCTACCCTGGCCATGTCCCGCCTTACTGATGTTAAAATCTCATTACCCTAGAATAGCCCCCTCATTCAGTTAGCTTATATATTCCTTGGCCCAGGCAAATAGCCTGAAGGCTTTGCCCTCTCAACTCTTTCTGGGCCTGGCAATAAGCTCACAGCTTGACATGCCTAAAGAACAAATGGTCTTGGGGAAAATTCAAGTGTTTATTACATCTTTAGTGTAAGTCATATAAAGATGGTGCAGGCTGTATGATCTCTGTCACTGTAGGCAATACATAAATCACTGGGCATGACTGTGTTCCAGTAAAGCTTTATTTACAACGATGTCCTGTTAGATTTGGTCCTCAGGTCATTGTGGACCCTGCTCCAGATGATCCTGCTTCTGGTCACAGCTGTCACGTGGCTAAATCTGCAACTGCATGGGAGACGGCAAGTAAGACCAGGAGAAAACTGCATTGTTAGTCTAATCAGCCCAGTGGATGGTGGGAAAAAATAAAATGACTGTTTTTTTAGCCCCACTAATATTTAAGGTTTGTTACATAGCAAAATACCATCAAAACAGTGGCATAGTGAAATCTTTAAATATTTCTTTTTCCCTACATACCTCTTAAAGGATTTTTAAAAGCTATGTAGATCCATACATATTTTTAGATTTTCACCTAAAACTTCTCATTGGAAATTTAAAAAATTGTCCAGGTGTGGTAGCCCACGCCTATAATCCTAGCACTTGAGGAGGCAGAGGCAGGTGGATTTGCTTGAGCTCAGGAGTTCAAGACCAGCCTGAGCAAAGACCCTGTCTCTAAAATAATAATAATAATAATAATAATGATCCTGAATTGTGGTGGGCGCCTGTAGTCCAGCCATTCAGGAGGCTGAGCCCAAGAGTTTGAAGTTGCTGTGAGCTCTGACATTACCCTTACAGAGGGTGACAAAGTGAGACTGTCTCAAAAAAAAAAAAAAAAACTAGCAATGTTCTAGTATCTCTTGGAATGTCTTCTTGTAACTGGAGACTGAGGGTACCCCAAGGGCATGCAGTACCCCAATTTGAACATCCTTGCTATAGTGGAAATAGGGTTGTGCTGTAATAGTCCTGCAAAGGCCTGGACTGTAGTGTTGATTGTGCCACTATTAACACTTCTGTCATCTTGTGTAAGTCACTTACCTGCTCTGGGAGACTGGATTAGTGATCTCCAAAGTCTTCTGTTCATGGATTCATTCATTCATTTTATTGTCCTGCTGATGAATTGGCCCATGCTTCAGTCACTGGACAGGGCTGTGATGGTGAAGGTGATCCCAGTACCATCCAGGAGCTCACAGTCTTGCTGTTTAGTTAAGCCACTTATAACTCTTGGTAGATTAAATACATGATTCAAGCCTGGGCAGAACCTATGAGGCCCTTGGGAAATTTCTTGGGGCACTGATGCTAGATACTCTGTCACCCATAGGTCAGTCCTGCTCCAGAAATTGTTGAGTCTTACATGACTACCCAAAATCCACTCAGATTTTTATGTAGGTGGAAAACCCATTTGTTATTATCCAACCTTTGTAAACTCCACTTAAATATAAGCACACAAATATTTTTCGTATGGTTTTAATACTAAAATCTCCAGGAATGCAACCACTATGTAAAGTCAGGGAAAGTCATATTTTTCTCCTGAATATTACCTGGACAAAAGCAACATTTGGGGGCAAAAAAAAAATAATAATCCATAAAACTTTGATCTTCTGCAAGGCAATTTAAGATTCTCAATTTTTAGAAAAAGTGTAACTGGGTGAATTTGCTGATTTACATTTTTTCTTAACATTTTTGGTGCTGGATATTGTTTGTACAAAATCTGATTAACAACAAATTAATTTGTGGTATAATATATAAATCTATCATGTGGCAAGAGCCCCTTGATTTCTAAATGCTTTGCTTTCTGAGCAAGTGTGAGAACCACTACTGTGGGCAACTGGGAGACATCAAAGGGTTTTAATTCCATTAGCATTTAGAAAGTTTCTTTTACTGGCTTGAAGAATTCATGGTAATTCATTTAACAAACATTAAGTGTGCACAGCATGAATACCAGACACTGCTGGTGCTGACCCTGAGGGGAATTTCTGTATTATACAGTCTCCCCGCTCCCTAACCCACCTTCCTTACACACAGGTATGGGTCTTGGCACAGTGGACAAAGTATGGGCTCCACTGTTTAGTCATTACATGACCTTGAGAAGTTACTTAAATTCTCTGGAGTCTGTTTTATGAACCCCTGAAGGGGGAATCAAAATACCTATCTACCAAGATTTTTACACTTATAAGGTTTAAGGGTGTCTGCCACCTATTAGGTAATTAATAAATGTTCTAGTTTCATTTACATCTCTGTTTAAAAACTACTCTCACATCTGCCATGAGCCATTGTGAGAATAGGAGTCAGTGCGTTCCCTCCAGGAGTATTTATATTTTTAGTTTTGTAATTCCTGATACTGGGTTGAAAGACTGACTTCTGCCAAAGGAATTTCAAGCAGGTGAAGCTGGTAACTCAATCTGTTCTGAATCAATGCGTCAAGGATCACGCTATTTGATATGAATACAGAACTAACACTGGGATTGCTGTGCCTTTAAAAATTGACATCAGAAGCTCAGATGAGGCTTATCAGCTGAAATTTCCTTTTATGTTTCAAAAACCTGAGCTTGACAACAGAGGCACTGGTTCTCATACCTTAAATTCACTTTGGATTCTTCTGGGTGAGCTTGTTAAAATTCAGATTTGTGGGCCAGGCTCAGTGGCTCATACCTATAATCCTAGCACTTTGGGAGAATGAGGTAGGAAGATCCCTTGAGGCTAGGGCTTCAAGACCAGCCTGGGCAACTGCAAGACCTCATCTCTACAAAAAATTTTAAAACTTAGTTGCGTGTGGTGGCACATTCCTGTACTCCAGCTACTTGAGAGGCTGAGGCAGGAGGATCTACTTGAGCCCCAAAATTTGAGGTTGTAGTGAGCTATGATGATGCCACTGTACTCTAGTTTGGGTGAAGAGCAAGACTGTGTCTCAAAAATGAATTAAAAAAACATAGATTCCATCTGAATTCAGATGTCCATCTCAGCAAGTCAAGCCAAGAACCTGAATTTTAACAGATCTAGCTGATTCTCACCAAGATGGGACTTGAATTGCCCTTTCATAAAGATAGGGTAGCGAATATGTACTATTTGGTGTTAGACAAATATGGGGTTAAATCATAGGTCTACTATGAACCAATTAGATGACTGTGAGCAATTTTCTTACCTTCTGTATGTCTTAGTCACTTCACCTATACAAAATGAAGATGAATAGTCACAACTGCAGAGGTTCTGACAGTTGCTGAAATTCCCTGTGTTGTCCACACCACGGGGTGCACAGTCTGTTGTGGAGATGCCCCCCAGTGCAGCTCTCTTTCCTGCTTCTAGTAAAAGAACCCCTTCTTACATACAAAAAACATGCACCAAGAGAGTCAGAATGGAGTCTCCTCATTCTGAATGATTAAAGAGAAATGATAATATTGGCAATAAACCAAAAAGTCAACTGATAGCCTCCTATGTCATGGTTTACCCCCACATTTTGTTTTTTCTCTTTGTAAGGAATTATACACATAATAGGGGCTGAAAGTGCCAAGATGTATTTGATTAGTTCTGGGCAGAAGTGTGTTAGGGCATCTGAAAACCACAACTGGAGTCATCATTTCTGATGGGCCTAATGCTCTGGGTATTTCCTTTCAACTGAACTTGGAGAAAAGTACTTTGATATAACGTACATACGGAAATCTTTTACAACATTCTTTAAAAGTTAGATATTTTATTCAGCCTATATAAAAAACATACTTTTCTCTTCAATGTGTGCAAGTATGAGTAAATTCCTTGTCATTTCTAAGCTAGGATGCTTTTGTTTTGTTTTGTTCAATTGACCCCAGTGTGTATCAAAGGTCTAAACTGACAGCTTTAGAGACAGGGGTCTTTTTTCTCTGGGCTTCTGGCAGACAACAGAAGCAGCTGCTGTTTAAATGTACCCCCAATACTCTTATCTCTGGGGAGATCATTCTGGGAGGTGAGAAGGCACTTTGATTTCTTATTCCCTCTGAAAGGTGTCAGAGGGAGTTGGTGGTGGTGTGGCTGGTCATTTACACAGGCCTTTGGTTCTAAGGCCATTGTCACATTTCACATGTACAATCAAATTGCAACCTGGGTTCTGGCTTAAATTCTTTTGAAGAGATTTAAGTCTGTTGTTTTAGATGCTATTCCTAATCTTGGGGTAAATAAAATATTCCTTGGAAAAATATTCTTCAATTGCAAAAATCTATTAATAGTGGTTACTTTCAGGAATGAGGACTAAGGCAGAGGAGAAGATAAGGGGAGGATGGCATTTGCTTTTCATTCTTTTATCCTTTGTGCTCTTTGTATTTTAGGACTCTGAACGTGTCATCTTGTTTTTTTAAAAACAGGAATCATCTGCATCACGGTGTTGCAGGCCATTTTTGTTATTTATTCCTTATAAATTTCTGAACTGAAAAATGAAATCTACTAAATATACTTTTGAAAGCTTAATTGGAAATTATTTTTAAAAAATTCAACTACCAAAACTTGCCAAATCCACTTTTTAAAAATTCTGCAAATCTATATGATTTGCAAGGCAACTGGATACAAAAAAAATACCCTGGGTTTGATATTTTATTCATCTGAAAATGATGCTCTCACAAAATATTTCTTTCATCATTAAAAGAATCAATCATTTGCATTTTAAAGATGCTCGAATGCTGTGAGAAGCAGCCTTTTCCATTTATGTAATGTTTAATTGCACTTATCTGATCACAGCATTCAGGCGAGTTTCTCTTAAATAAGTTCACCTTCTCATTATGCTTGCAGATATAGTTTGTAAATCTCAAGGTATCAAGAATAGATTTTGGAAGAATACAATGATGCAGGGTTGTGATTCCTATAAAAGAGAACTCCTGCCCTGCTGTGGCCACAGAAAGGAATTACACACGAGCAGCTGTCAGAAAAACATGCTATTGTTATTTAGTTGAACTGTACTAGATTTGCAACCAAAGTAAAAAATATGTAGATCTACAGTAATTTTTCTTTTTTTATTTTTACAGTAATTTTTCTTTAAAAAATTTTAATGTCAGCTCGGCCCCTGTGGCTCAATCGGCTAAGGCGCCAGCCACATACACCTAAGGTGGCGGGTTCGAATCCCCAGTCCGGGCCCGCCAAACAACAATGATGGCTGCAACCAAAAAATGGCCAGGCGTTGTGGCGGGCGCCTGTGGTCCCAGCTA
>CAUYQV010033807.1:0-40670 GCA_963574575.1 Galagoides demidoff | reverse complement strand
CTGGGTGAATAAGCCACTGTAGAAGCAGATCCTCCTGCCCCGTCCAGCTTTCAAATGCCTGTGGCCCCACTGTAACCCACCCAGGTAAGCCCCTCCTGGATTTCTGCCTTATTCCCATTTTGACTGCCTTAACAAAAATATATGTTGGGTGACTTACAGAAAACAGAGATTTATTTCTCACAGTTCTAGAGGCTGGGAAGTTCAAGATCAAAACGCCAACAGGTTCAGGGTCTGGTGAGGGTTCTACCTAGTTCATAGACAGCTGTCTTTCTGCTGTGTTCTCACATGGCTAAAAGGGCAAGAGATCACTCTGCTGTCTCTTTCATAAGGACACTAATCCCATTCATTAAGCCTTCACCCTCATGACCTAATCACCTCCCAAAGTCCCCACATCCTAATGCCATCACTTTGGGGGTTAGGATTTCACTGTAGAGAGTTGGTGGAACACAGACATTCTGACCATCACAGGTCCTAACCCTCATAAACAAAGTGAGATCCTGTGCTTACCTGTGTCTTAACTGAGTCTGGGGATAATTGGTTGTGCAGCAATGGACAACTAATACAGAAATTTAGAAAGAAGAGATGAGGGAATGTGAACTGGGCAAATGGCTGCATCTGCCACAGAGAGGGAATACTTAGCTTTTGGAGCACACATAAATTTTTGCTGAGGAAATAATGGCTGAGCAAGGTGTATAAGCATCAATAGCTTGCCAGATGTGGGGAAGTCCTTTCAGAAAGGGAGAACACACAGAGACCATGTGGGCATGAGGGTTAGAGGGAGTCAGTTGGTTCCATCTGCCCTCAGTCTATGGGTGGCACCTGTGGGGTTGGGGGTAGGAGAGAGAAGAATGAGAGAAGCAGGAGGTGTGTGCAAGGTCTGAATCACAAGGGACCTTGACATTCTCGTTTAAAATCTTGGTTTTGATCTTACAGGCAATGGAGAGCTATTGACGGCTTTGAGAAGGGGATAGTCATGAACAGATTATTTTGAAGATCACAGTGGCGGTAGTAAGGGACATGGACTAGACATAGACTTCCTAGACCAGTTAAAAGAGTCTGTTTATACAATTAGCTGCACAAAATCAGGTAAACACTTGGCATTTCGGTCCTTCAGGTTTGGCAGAGATCACAGGTCCTGCGCAGGAGGCCTAAAAGCAGCAGAGGATGGTGCATCCTTATACCCAAAACCCAAGTGGTGTGAAATGGGTGCTTACCAGCCTCTGAACTTAGAGCTCAGCCTGAATCACACCTGCAACTTAGGCAATGCCTCAACACAGGAGTCCTTCTGAGGACTCACCAGCAAGATGAGGGTAACAACGAAGTCTGCTACATGGCCATGAGTAAGCCTGGGATGTAACTATGTAAGGATCCCAGCAAAGTGTCTAGCAAATGGCAGGAGGTATCTAATGCTCCTCTGATCATGATTTCATTTTACCTGCAAAACTGTTCAGTGAGCAAGAATGTATCAGGCCAAGTTCCCTGCTTCACAAGTGAAGAAACTGAAACATGATTCATAATTTGTGGCAGGTGAGATTTGAATCTATGTCTTGACTGTCAGTCCAATGCCCCTCCATTCAGCAATGACCTAGTCAGGCAATTAGGCTGTCATTTGTTTTTGGTAGTGAGGATGAAAGTTAAGAAAGACAAAATGAATAATCAAAGTAAGAGCAAAGGATTATGCCCACAAAAGATCTTTTGTCTTCTCTGCTTTTAATCCTCAAATCTCCATCCATCCTCCTCTTGTTCTTCCTCACTCTTATTCATAATGTGCCAGGAGGCAGCAGTACAGAGGACCATGCTTTCCATGAGTATTCCATTTTATTCTCATAACAGTAAGATGAATTTGACACTCAGTGTTGTCATATACATTATAGGTATATTATTTTAATTTATCACATATTTAAAGTTGAATAAAAAAGGTCTGGACCCTTGAGCAATCTAGAACTCAGTGGGGGAAGAAAGGCCTTAAACAAATGCCTATCATGCTAAATGGTAAGTCCTACCCCAGAGAAACAGACCACCTGCCCTGAAGAGCACAGGCAAGGAAATAGTTTAGTCTATGTCAGAGTGGTAGTAAGGGGGATGGGATGGCCCCAGGTTATAACAAGGGCAGCCTTGAGTTAGGTTTTAAAGGATGAATAGAAGCCCATCAGAGAGAAGGGCATTTGAGCCAAAGGCGATTAGCTTGAGCGATGCCCAAGAGCCTGGATACACAAGCTGTCTGGGGAATTTAAGAATTTTGGCACTGCCAGAAGGAAGGGCACATAGGCAGGGAGGCAAGAGATGAGGCTGGAAAGACAGGCTGAGGCTTTGATGCCTCACGGGAGAGGGAAATCCAGCTTCATTTTGATGACAGTGAAAAGCACCTGGGACTCTCCCAGGTTCTGCCTTCAGCTTTTGGAAGAGGCACTTACCAGGGGCTCGTCTTTGTGACTCCAGGTCTTGTCTTACGGTCCTGAGGGCACTCACACAGCAGGCTCCCACAGGGAATGCAGACAGTCCATTTTATTGGAAACTGAATCTGTCACCTCTGTGGGCCCACTGGAGTCACCCGTAAGACACATTGCTAGTAAATTACATGATCAAGAGACACTTAATCTGGGCCAGATCCATTTGCTCATGAGGGTGATTTATCAAGAGAGCAAACCCTCTGCCAAGACAAGGGAGTAGAATCTCCCAGAATTGATTTACACTTGCCGGCAGAACATTGGCGTCATTGCGTTTCCTGACCACTTTCCTGCTCTCCCCCCATCACGCGGGACTGTTTGCAAGAGGAACCTCACCTTTCAGACCATGACACCCATGAACGGCACCAGCCAAGCAGAAAGTCTTCGAGGCCGCAGAAGTTGCAGCAACCTGATTTGCAGCCCTTGCGGCCGCCTCGTCTGGGGGCCAACCCGGGTGCTCCACTAAGACACTGGGCGCCACAAGGACTGAAGAAATTATTTATCACCTGCAGCTTCCAGGATTGCAAGAGGAGGGAGGCCTAGAGAACTGCCAGCCTCCCATGGTTCAAGGAACACTCTGCCCAAATATTATTCTGAGCCAGGCATTTACTATCCCTCTCTGCAGCCATCTGGATTCCGGCATTGGGCCAGAACTGTGCCCTGTGGGAGGAAGCCCCACCGTCCCCGCCATTCCCACCATCCCAGCCAGCCCTCTCAGGTGACACCTGACCCAGCCGAGGAGCATACCAATCTAACTGGCAATGGACTGCCTCATTGCCTGTGAGACACATAAGTATCTTGGGGCCAGGACCCCGTGTTGTTTTGTAACATAAGCACTTTCCACCCAGGGCACAGAAGTCAAGGAGGGTTTGATTGTGGCGTCCAAATAGTCGCTATCACACTGTTATTGTAGCCTCCCATTCTTCCTCCTGATTACTCCTCTCAATATAATCTACGGCAGCCAGCGATAAACCTGCTGGCACTCAATTTATAGGCAAACAATTCCCGTCTCTTGTCAGGCACTTATCTCTTCTAGCAGTCAAAGAAAAACTATATATAGTGTCTCGCTGGCGTCTAATCCTTTTCTTTTTTCTTTTTTCTTTTTTTTTTTTTTTGTCTTTTTTGACACAAGGGAGGCATCAAGGTTTTTTGCTGGGTGGAAGAGAGCAGAGTATAGCTTCCCCTGGAGCATAACAAATGGCTGCGTACCACGGTGGAGCGGGCTGGAGAGCAGGACAGGTTGCAAAAAGAAAAGTCAGGAGAGGACCAGGGCCGGAACGTGGCCTGGGCGCAATGAACCCAGCACACACACCGCATGTGACAAAAGCAGAATCAGTGTGAGACATAAAATGTCAGCAAGACTCACGACCCAGAGCAGTCCTTTGTAAAATCCCTGGCCACTCTTCCCAGAATGTGGAGTCACAGTGATGCTATAGAAAGTCTGGGCGGTGTTTTATTTATGAAGCATCTTCAAAACATTCAACGGCATTCCATAACAATCCCATGAATAGGTCAAGCTAAGAACTACTCTGATTTTAGATAAGCAAATAGACAAAGTAAATGTAGCAGGAAACATAGAAAATTAGCCAAAACTTTTTTCTGAGGCAATATTTATCACATTCTTTACCCTCTGTATCGATGCAATCAATGACTGCTCAGAAAATACCCTTAGCACTACAGAGGAAAGGCCAGATTAATGGAAGTCAGAAAAAGAAACCTTCACTCTGAACTGATTGCTTTCTGCCTTTCCCTTTTGGACATGAAAAGAAAATCTCCAAAATATTAAGTTGATAAAAGGGATTCACTAAGCTTATGACCCAAGGTTACCTGGGTTGATTCTCGAATCTGCATCCCCAGCTCTCTACTGAGTGGACGGTGTGCGTCCCACTTGCTGCCCTTCACCTCCTAAAGCAGAAAAGGTATGTGTAGTCAGGCAAGACTGCACTGAGCATTAAAAACTGAAAGAGATTTTGGTTCCCACAAAATTTAAAGAACAGAGCTCCCCATTTCCCAAGTGTTCCAGGTAGCCGAGGTTTTTCTCTGTAGGACTTTAGAAGGCTTTTTAAAATGCTTCTTAGAACCACCTGTAGTAATTGCTCACTATAGAAAAGCACCTGCTTAGCAGCTTTAAATGAATTTTTAAGGATGAGATTCATTCTTTAACCCAAATTCCACACAAAATTCCTCTACCAGAAATGCTATGCCCACCAAATGGCTCTTCCCCCACTGCAGGTCCTGGCTGTATTTGTTTCTGGCGAGACCCTTTAGCGACACACTTCTCGGATGAGGGCTGTCCTGGAAGGCCATGTGTGATATGGCTCCAGGGAGGAGGGGGTTTGGGCACTGCTGACAAATTCCAGACTCAGGAGCTGCGTGGCAAGTGTTTGTCAGGCAGAGCCATGTGGGGCTCAGGAGGGTGTGAGGAAGCCATTTGGACCTAAAACAGGACTAGAGGATGGACCCCAGACTGACCAGCTTGGTGCTAATGGAGAAAGGAGCTAGAGGTGACCCTGGCCCTCACCGCAGAGGACACAGGCCCTGCTCTGCCCTTAGGGAGCTTCTGGTGTAACAGGAACAGACTATCAGGGTGATAAGTCCCCTGCGTGTGAGCAAAGACCAGTGGTCCCAGGAGGGATTGCGAGTAAGTCTGTCTGATAGCAGAATTCAAGCAGATTTCACACTGAAGGTGACACTTGAGAGGAGACTCAAAGGACTTTTCTAGATAGAGAAGGGTTGGGGACACTCCAAGTGTAGCTGGGGACACTCCAGAATAGCTGAAGTAAAATTAAGGAGATGGTAGTGAGCGAAACAGTGGCCCAAAAATATGCCCACACCCTCACCCCAGAACCTGAAATATGGCCTTATTTGGGGAAGAGGTCTTTACAGATGTCCTTGAGTTAAGCAACTCAAGGGGAGAGCAACTTGGATAATCCAGGTGGACTCTAAATCCAGTGACAAGCAGAGAAAGGACAAGCATCACATACAGGAGATACCCACAGAGAAGAAGAGAAAGCCACGCGAAGCCACAAGAGTGAGGTGTCCACAAGCCAAGGAACGCCTGGAGCCAGCAGAACCTCCAAGTGGTGTGGGAGGAACCTTTGGTGGGAGTGTGGAGCTGCCAACACCTGGGTTTTACACATCTGGCTGGGAGAGGATACATTTCTATTATTTTCTCTCACCAAGTTGTAATGATTTGCTGCAGCAGCCACTGGAAACTAATGCAGAACCCTGCAAGGAATGCCGCCAGCCCTGGGGCTGTCTGCCCCAGACCCGGTCCTCATCCTCTTCCCACTCTGTTCTCTGTGGCAGGGGTCTGACGCCTGCAGGCTGAGTTTCCAGTGGGGTTCAGCCAGCTGGAGCACTGCCCAGTGACTGAGGGAGGAGAAAGGGGGCAGCCAGGGTATTTCTTCCCTCCACTCTCAGCCTTGAGCAGCATCTCCAGCAGCATCTGTGTCCTCCATGGCTCTAGCTTCCACCAAATAGGATTGCTGCGATTGCAGGGTCCCCTGGATGATTCCATCCCCATGCTATAACTAAAAGTCACCTAGCTTCTGGGAATGATGGCTCCAGTGTGATCACAGCACAGAGCATGTGGGGGAGTGAAGGTGTATTCGCCTGGAGCAACGGGCTGGCACCAGATTCGGATGGGCCATTCTACAAACACCCTTCCAGGCACAAGCAGTGGGGTTGGGGGTTCCTCCAACTGCAAAACAGAAGCCACAGGCACCTACGTCTCACTTGATATTGACTAGCATTTCATTGGTCACCAGGAAGGCGCCAGACATTACTCGGCAGGGGGTTGTATTAGTGTTCAGAGTTCTGGGGCTGCCATAACAAAGTACCAGACTGCGTGTTACTTAAACACAAGAAATTTGCGTTCTCACAGTTCTGAGGACTGTGTGAAATCAGGGTGTTGTTGTCTTTGAGGCCGCTCTCCTTGGCTAGCAGCTGGCGTCTTCTCCCTCTGTGTCCAAATCTCCTCCCCCTGTGAGGATACCTGTCATAGCCGATTAGGGCCCACATAAGCAACATCCTTTTTACCTTAATTACCACTTTAAAGTCCCTCTCTCCAAATACGATCATGTTCTGAGGTACGGGGGTGGGGGTGGGGGATGAGGGCTTCGCATTAGAATTTGGGGAAAAGAATTTAGCCCACAACAGAGACGTAGGTGACAGGGACAGATAGAGAGCTAGTGGAAGCCACAGCATGCCCAGTGGGAATCTGTCAGAAACAAAGGTACCCAGGGCACTCAGCGCTACTGGGAGAGGTGGCACAGGCTGGCACTCAGCAGAAGAGGCCTGAGCAGGATGAAAGGAAGCAAGTGGAGTGGACCCAGCCAAATAGACAACTGGCCTAGCTTCTGAGAGCACGTGAAACCCCCAGGAACTTCCAGAAAGCTCAAGCTGAGGTTCTAAGTAGCTAGGAAGGAAAAGAGTCGGCAAAAGAAAGATTTCCATTATTAACAGGACTCTCTTGGTACCCACAAGCCGATGCAATCTATAAGGGAAAAATCTGTGCCTTGTGGAAGGAATTAAATTCTTTCTTGAGCCCAGTCCTGCCTACCACAAGGCAAAGACACTCAGATGGTGTCTGATCTCCCTACAGAGGTAAAAACAAGAAATCAAGGAACATGACCAGTCACTGGGAGAAAAGGCAGAATCCGACGAGGCTGCAGGAGTCAGAGCAGCCCCGTTGCTGTGTCGGCCACTTGCAGCCCATGCGGCAGCCCCAAGACTTACGTCCAAGGGAGCAATATACACGCGCTTTTGCAGATGAGCCACAATTTATTAATATGAGACTCTGCGGGGTGCACCGCAATAAATTGTAATTCGTGAAATTTATAAACTGAGATAGCACTAGTGAGAGGGCTTGTGAATTGTAATTCTCTCGACCTGACAAATGAACTGCTTTGAGCTGCTACGGCTTCAGCAGAGTGAGAGAAATAAATCAGCCGGTGGGACTGTGTGTAAGAAAGCAAACAGTTTTATTGGTCTACAGATCTTGAGAAATGTTGATTAAGTCAGATTTGGAAACACCCTACCCCCCAGTTGTTTTACAAGCTGCTTTATTCAGGAGACCCCCCAGGTTTCTACAGAGTCTCACACTCTCCCAGGAAAGATGGGAAGTGAGTTAGTTACACTGTGTTTGGGGTAAGAAACAAAAATATATACTTTTTATGTTCCTGGGAAAAGGTGAGCCTGAACATTCAAGGGGGCTCCAAGGTCTGTATCAGAGGAAAACTTTATAGAAGGCTTTGATAATGTCTCAGTCTCCAGGGAGCAAAGAGTAGAAAACACCTTGAGTCATGGAACCCATTATGTGAGAATTTATTTAGAATAAATGAGACTGATCAGAGGGTATGCGTGGACTAACAGAATAGGGGTTTACTTGACAAGTAACGAGTTAAAATGTGAACTTAGTGGGCAACATCGAAACTGTAGACACTAGAACAAACTGCTTTTAATTATATTTATTACCTAAAAGAACCCATTTGCTATCAAATAACTCACATGCTAATTACCTCTGGTCTGTTCACTGAAGCAAAAAAGACTCCATGTTAGGAAGTGGTTTGGGTTCGGCAAATGGTTACATTTATTTTTAAATGTAACTTCCAAATACAACATGTCATATTCAGGCTTGTCTTCCCTCCAGTTGATCTGAATTACCAGGCAGGAACTATTTAATTCAGAAGTTTATTTGCAACAAATGCCCCAGCAGGAGAAAAGTAGCAACTCCAAGGAAGGAAGAGTGGGGAAACTAAAATGCCTAGTCGTCTGTGTTCAGGGTCTCACAACCTTCCAGAAGCTATTATCATCTCATTTTAGAGAGACTGAGACTCAGAGACATACATTAACTTGCTACGGTCACACAGCACTGATTGGAAAAAACGGGAATTAACTGTCAAGTAAAATCATGCTCTTTCTAGTGTATCGTGTAACATCTCAAAATTGAGGACCCTAAAATTTTTGGGTGAGAGTACTGTCCATGTCCTCTAGCCTCTCTCTCTCCTGCCTTACAGATGTGGAGCTAACCAGATCCCGGAGTAGATGACTGCCTCCCTCCCACCTTCTCACCATTGCTAGGGAAGGACCCCCACCCCCATCTCCTGTGCAGGGCAAGACATACCAGAAGCTCAGTCTGCCCCCACCACTGGGTGAGAACAGAAGCATCTGGGTGACCCCCGGGAAGTGGAGCCTGTGGGGTGGGGAGGTGCTGGCGGTTTCCAGTTTCGGGAGCTGGCTGCCCTAAGAGAGAAAGGCCGGTCACAGAGAGCTGCAGTGCAGACCCCAAAATGTGTTGTAGCCAGAAGAAACTTCCAAAATGTCTTTCTCAGAAGCTCCAGTTCCACCAGGAGCAGGAGAGTGTTTGTGTGGCTACAGGGCAGGCTCCCTGGGGCAATGGGAGCAAGAACTTTGAGGGCAGGGCACATAAACATAGCAATGAAATCTGACTTCCAAAACACAGATCCTGGGGGTGTCCACTTCCCCAGCACACAGCAGCTGGGCTGATCACCAGCAAGATTCCTGCCACCTGAGGTGCAGGCAGGTAGGGAGGCTGCCCCAGGCATTGTTGCTTGTAGGAAAGGACCTGTTTCTCCTGCCTGTCCGGTCACTCTCACAACTCACACCTGGAGTGTTGCTACCAGCTCCCCAGGGAGTGTTCTCCAGTTACAGTCAGGCCAGGGAGCTCATCCCCCAACACTTTTTCCTTCACCTCACCACCAGCTCCTAAAATCCGTCTTGCTTCCTCTTAGCCTAGAATAGTGCTTGAATGAAGATATAAATCTCTTGTGGACTCTGTTAAAACGAAGATTATGATTCATGAGGCCCAAGGTGTGGCCTCGACTTCTGTATTTCCAACAAGCTCTCAAGTACAAGGATGCTGCTGGTCCTTGGACTGCACTGTCAGTGCAGAGGCCGGTAGACAGGCCCCCAGATTCCTAAAGCCGGTGTTGCAAACTCTGGGCTGCCTCCCTGCAGGTCTCCTTTCTTACCTCCTTTATCTCCTCCCCACTTGTGCTGTGCTCCAGGTGGAATTATCTCCCAGCCCCGCCAGCACAGTGCACCCTCCTCACTGCAGGGGTTTCTGTCCCTGCCATATCTGGGGCCTCAATGCCTGCCATCCAAATCTTAGCTCCTGCAAGTCCTAGCCTTCCCATAAAAACCATTGTCTTCCTGACAGGAAAAGCTGCATTCCAGAGCTATGGCTCGCTAAGAGAACAAGCCCTGCTTTCTCAGGAGGTGTCAAACCCAGAGATTTGTTTGGAAGAGAAGACAAATCTGGGCCACCTCCCTCTAAAAGGAGCAACCCTCAGAAAACTGCCTGGCCCAGGACCTCTGCTCTCCAATCAGAAGCTCTGCTCTACTGTGGCCTAGGATCTAGGACCCTCCACAATTGAGAGACCACAGGGCCTCAGGTGGTGACTATCTGGCTGGTGCAGGAAGCCTGTCATTTTCCTGACTCACCTTGGTGAGGCCAAATGCCATCTAATGAAAAGTGCATTATGTACTTTCTATAAAAAATATTTTATACAGTCTACTATTTCACTGGGAAATGACCAAAGACTATGAATTCCGAGCCATCCTTTGTTTTGATTTAAATGCTCAAAAGCACCTCTCCTGAGAAACCCCCCGAAGAAGGGCTATCTGAGGCCCTCAGTTTTCCTGTTTTATTCCAGACAGTGAAATGCCAGCCAAAATTCCTGGTTGTGGAACCTCTTCTGATCCCGATATCTCACTGGCTGTGGAAATTATTGGGAACTGGAATGAAAATTTCCATCTTATCTGCCTGCCTGTTATTTTGCAGAGGAGGGTGTGGTGTTATCAGTCTGCGGTGGGGTTGGGAGGGGGTGTCAGCCTCGTGGAGAGGTTGGTGGATTTTCTTTTCCCCACCTTTGCTGTCAGTTGTTTTGAGGGAAGTGGGTGACCGGATCTTAGAATCCCTGGATGTGAGGAGATAACATTGACTATAGGCAATTCTATTTACTGATAAAAATAATATATAGTTTTCAAATGGTCCCATAATGAGTCATTTCTAAATAGTCAGAAATACATTTCCTGCAATTATTTGAGACTTGAATTAATTTTATAAAATTACTCCCCTCACTTAAGATAGTCCTACTGAATGCATGTAGAATTAGCAATGTGGTCATGCAGGAACCTGGTCTTTGGGGACCCACCCAACCCGAATCAAAGTGCAAAGCGTATTCTGTCGTAAGAAATGTATTCTCCTTCTAGCTTCCCTTCCTGAAAGTAGCAAAGAATAGTGTCAGAGCAAGAGTCAGACAAAATCTATTAGCAAGTTTTCAGAATGCCAGGCCACTGGCAGTTCATCCATCCTCCTCTTTGGCAACAAGCAAACACCACAAGTCGCTGATGGATGGAGCCACAGCCTAATCTAAACACCCAGTGAAGCTACAGGGTCTTGAAAAAAATCAGGAGACCTGGATACTGCATCCTACTACTCTGCCAGGCAACAGCTTTGTACTTTCTGATGGAGTTTTGGAAAGAATCTGAATCTCAGCTTCCTTATCTGGAGAGTGGGGATAACAATCGCCCCCTGAGAAGCACCTTCTGAATTTGCAAAGGAACAAGTGCTGTGTGATCGTGATCGGGGTATCTGTCTCCAAGGCAGTTCCACCCTCTGCTGCCTCTCAGGGTCTTCCCTCCCTACCTGGGTTACCTATAAAGGTGGACATAGAACAGAGGGAGGAGAGTGGCAGGTATTTCAGAGGGATCACAGTTGTGTCCAGTTCCCATACAGGTGGCATTCTCTGATTCTCTCTCTGCATGTCCCTCACTCAGTCCCAGTCCCCAAATTCTCCAATCCCATCTCATCTTCCTTCTCAGTAACAAAACTAGTTCATCCTAGTTAACCTAGACAACTTATCTTTTCCCCACTCCCAGGGAAGAAGGGCCATCGTTGCATTCCACAGGTTCTTCTGAAGGGATTTACTGGTTATCTTCTCCAAAAGATGGAGGAGGCAGTCCTGTTAAAGAAAGGAGCCTACAGAGGATTCAAGTGCCTCCTCTAGGACTGGACAGGAAATAGAGACCTGTGATTCCAGGTGAGAAGATTCTACCTCCCTGGCCACCCCTGGGGAGACAGCAGGGCCTCAGAAAGAAATCATAGCACGGCAAAGCTCTGCCAAGAAGGGGTGTAGCCACCAACAGCAAGTACCATGAGAACTTAGCAAAAACCACATCTGTGGTCCCCCACCAAAGACCAGAAGGCCCTACCTGAATGTTCTGGGTGAACGGTCACAGGAACGGGAGGATGGAGGAGTTCCAAGAAAATCAGAGGCTGAGGTTGACTCCAGTAACATATCAAATTTAATGTACAGTCATAAAAGCAAAGTGACACTCCTTCTGTCCTCGTGTGCCCTGTAGAAGCCGCATGCCTACTATCTTTCTGGGACATTCCAGCAGATGACTCTGCTTTCTGTGGATGCCCAAGAGCTTGGGAAAATCTGTTCTAAAGATTAGCATGAGCTCTTTCTGAAATCACCTTCTGCCCCCACCCCAGTGAGAACTGACCCAGGGAAATACCAACCCAGCAAATATTTCCTCCGTGAACGAAAGCCAGGCCTGAGCAGCCGATGCCCACTTCGCCCACATGCACTTCCTGACAAACCTTGAGTAGAAAGGAATTTTTTTATCTTTCTTATATTCAAATGGGAACACACAAGCAACATATCAATAAATAAATACTGAACTTTATGACTAGCAACACTGTGCAGTTTCCCAGGCGAGAGCTAACATTGAACCACTCGGCCAACCAAGGCTCACAATTTTGGAAATAGAAATATTATTTTGCTTTTTTTACCTGAGAAAATTAAGGCCCAAAGATACCAAGCTTTCAAGCAGCAGAGCTAGCTGCCTTCTCTCCTACCCGGCTCCATAATCCCAATTATCTGGAATGCTTCAGCGACTTACTTCTGTTGACAAAGAGAGAGAAAAATGAAGGGCTCAGCTGCTGAGTGTAGACTAGAGAACATGGATTTAAAATCTAACCATTGCCACATTTGTCACACTCTGGAAGGAGAAACTGTGAGTTCCAGTAGGCGTCTGCTGAGTTTCGGGTGAAATGTGCCCATCGGCTGATTTAATGTGATAATCGGGGTGGGGCCCTCGTGACAGGCTGTGATGTATTGGCTGTTGTTCTGGCACTTTGATGGTCCTTGGAATTGGTCAAAACCTCACTTCAGCACTCCAAAAAGTGCCATGGCATCATCTGTCCCACTCTCTGTCTACAAGAGCAAATGACAGGGGAGTGGCTGACCCCGGAGTTAAGGTCAACACCAGGTTAAAGGATGGCAGACCTTTCCTGAGGACAGCCTGTGGCAGCTGCTCCAGAGATTTCCACCTCACACCCAAGGGAGTTCTGTCTCTGGGGGATAAAAATCTTTGCTGTCTCTGAGTAAAGGGGACTGCAGATTCCTCCTGTCCCAGCTCAGCCACGGGGCTTCTGGAAAAAGGAATCATCTTCCACACCCTTAGTCATGGGGATTGAGCTGCAGGCAAGGAAGGTGGGCAGAGGGTTCCTAGAATGGAGGGATGTGCCAGCTGAGCTCGCTGCCTCCGCATCTCTCCCTGTCAGGGTCGGGCTGCCAACAGCAGCCCAGGCCAGGAATAAGCCTCTGCCACCCTTAGCAGCTGTGGTCACACAGAGGTGCCACAGGTGGGAAGGCATGCTGGTGACCCAGATGAATCATCACCAGGGTCCTGGCCAGCTAGAGAGACATGCCTGTTTCCCATGACTGGTCTGGGCAGCATAAAGATTTTGGAACACTGCTGACACCCAGCACTGGGGATCTGAAGAGACTTCTGGTAGCCGCTAATCTCTGAAGGGTCACCCAACCATAGAGGTGAAGAATGGCAGTGTTGATGACAACAGGGGGGAAGTGGTTTACCTAAAAGACCCGATTATGCTATTGGCGACCTGCTGGCCCCTTGATGGGGCTGGACCTATCCAATATGGTCTCAATGGTTCCCTGTTACTGTGACATTGGGATCACTGTTCTAATCTTCCCAGCACAAGAAGACCTTCTCCCTATTAAGAATTGCATGTGGGTGAAGTGGGAATCAGCTGACATGTTCTCCCCTGCAGACCCTAAGAGAATCCAAAAAAAGCCATATACCTTAGTCCAGGGGTCCCTAAACTTTTTAAACAGGGGGCCAGTTCGCTGTCCCTCAGACTGTTGGAGGGCCAGACTGCGGGCCCTGGGATGATTTGGCTGCTAAGCAGGATAGGCAGCGGTGGCAAAAACACCCATCCAGCCAGATAAATGTCCTAGGCAGGCTGCCTGTAACCTGTGGACCGTAGTTTGAAGATGCCTGCCTTAGTGCATCCGGGCTGCTATAACACAATTCTATAAACTGGGTGGCTTACGAAAATAACAGAAATTACTTCTCACAGCTTTGGAGCCTGGAAGTCCAAGGTCAATGCACCGGCAGATTCCCGTTCACAGACAGCACATTCTTGCTGTGTCCTCACACAGTACAAGGGCACACTAGCTCCCTATGATGGCACTAATCCCAACAACGAGGGTTCCTACCTAAACACCTCCAAAAGGCCACACCTTCTAATACCATCACTTTGGGGGTTAGGATTTTCAACATCTGAACTTTGTGAGGACATAACATTTGGACTATTGTGCCATATGGGCCAAACTCTTCATTTTATTTTTATCCCTAGTTTCCATATCTGTAACTTGAGCTCTGTAGCATTCTTGCCTAGGGACTCATTTTGAGAACTAATTGATAATGTACATCAAAATGTCTAAGCCCAGTGCCTCTTGCATAGTAGGTGCTCAATAAATGTTCACTGGTTCTCTTCTTTCTCGATCTTCCAAATATCCAAATTAACATGAATACCATTTTTCAATACCTACAACTTAGGAAAGATGATGGGACATTATCAACCACAGCAAAGTTAAAGACCCAGGTGGTCCCAGAAATGTCAGGCCCCTCCCTAGTCTGCTGGTAAAGGAAGCCACATTCCAGTTCTGCAAGTTGGGGGATAGAAGATCATACTGGCCCCCCACAGAGGGCTAGGCTGGTAAGGGTGGCACTCAACTACAACTTGTGGAGGCAGGGAGATTTAAACTCTGAGGCATGGGCAGTCCAGACATGGGTCTGCAGAGGAGAAGACTTCAGCCTGGAGAAGACATCAATTTCCCTTCTATTTTAGCTTGAAGAAGGAGCATCATTGGCCCAGAAAGGGCCATTTCTCCTTGCAAACCAACAATTTCTGACAGGGAAGTGGCCTGGAGAGTCATTCGGGATTAACTAGTAGGAAATAATTTCAGCAAGGGGCCACAGACATTGAGACAGTTTGGCTCCCTAAGCTGAGAAGGTGATGTCAGCCATGCAGATAAATTCCAAAGAATCTATCACCCCTCAAACAAAGTTTTACTAGCTTATAAAATGTTCCTGAGCTCTTTCCATACTGACAACTTCTGGGGGCTGTCCAGGGCATCCTGGAAAATTACAGCGAGAGGGTACCTTTCCAACTCTCCCTTATCCAGAGCCTAATTTCTTTTGGACTTAGTCTAATTTCACTCTGTTTCATGAATTGGTGTCAAATGGGAGGGCTTGTTCCAGCACTAATGTTGAATTCTATGCAGACAAGCATGGAAAAATGACCAAACTCTAGGTTCAGATTAGAAAATATGCCAGAGTTGGATCATGAGCATTGAAATTATTAGAATTTGTCTCTCAGAGTTCTAAGTCATTTCTCAGAGCCTGTCTATAGGTACTTTCATATCCATTCTACAGATCGAGAAACTGAGATAAAGACAGACCAGATATAAACTGTTTATGGGCATTGAGTGAAATAGCTACTGAGTCAATCCAAAGGGCATGCTGCCTTCCCCTCAGACTGCCTCACCATCACAGGAAGAAAAAGTGGGATTCAAGAGACCAAACAAAAGTGGAGACAGAAAGGTCCAAAGGCAGTTCCCTCCATCTGTTAAGCTCCCTCTGCCCTGTAGAGGGCTCTTTTTGAGAAAAGAGATTTCCAAGAGGCAGAAGGAACTAAACAAATCCAAGAAACATTTGCTACCCACAAAGCTCACCTCATAGAGAAGGCAATCAACTTTTACAAAGAAACATTCAAAAATATATAACTTCCTCTCACTTGGTGATAACAAAACTGTGAGTATGGTCTTTTTATGGCCAAGGTCCAAAAAGGAAACAGAAGCTTGGAGAAGACACCTTCCCCAATGTCATACAGCTAATAAGCAATGAAACTAGACCACCCAGCAGGCCAGCTGTTCTGAGTTCAAATCCAGTGTTCTTTGCCCTACATTTCGAAAGTTCTTACATGGGCAAGTTAACCACAGGTTGTATCATTGGACAACAAAGGAAATCTTGATCAAAAGAAACCCAAGATGTACCAGGTCTCTTTTAAGGGAATATTCACTCAACAACTCCCCAAACAATTTATATAATATGCCAGTGACAGAGGAGTTTAGGGTGGAGATCACCTAAGGAACCTACTCTCAGCAGGGCTCCTAGAAGACTTTCCCAGTGAATCCTTTAGGGCTAGTGCCTTTCCACGATGGCAGTCTTGTGTTTGGGATAAGGGCGTGCAGTGGGACCTTGAGCCCTCAAGACCCAACATGAAAGCCCTGGGGTGGTTCAGGCTTCCTGCCACGCTGGGATCTGGTCCAAGGGGGTACAAACCTCAGAATCATTCACAGAGATCAAGAATCCTGCACTCTGTCACATCTGCACTCACAGAGCCTGCCTCAGGAGGTGAAGCGGGGACAAGACAACATCCCCAGGTGTTAACTCCAGTTTAGCCTCAACCTTGGGAGCCCGGGCCACAGCAAAATGGCTCACCCTGGCCAACACAGTCATAAGCACAGAAGCTCACGCCCCAGGCTAAAAAGGCGGAAAACCAGTAGGCAAGGAAACCGTTTTGTCATCCAAGGACAATAAAGTTTATGTATTCCCAGATGTGGGTCCTCCCACTTAATCAAAGCAGAGGCCCATTCCAGTGAAAAGAGCTTTTCTCCAGCAAAATGGGAAGGCAGTTTCTTGGGGCTAAATTTAGACTTTACCCACAGGGGAAGGGCTCCAGTTCTTCGGGGCTGCCGGCAGAACAAGCAAATGGTTCAGTGTCCCAGCTGGCTACAGCCAGTTCCAGAGCCAAGCCTGCATGAGTCTGAAATGTTCCTAGCCCAAGAGTGTGGGCTGTGCAATCCCTGGGGCTGGGCTCTGCCCCAGGCTGGATCACATCTTGGATGATGTTCAGCTCTGGTCACCCTGTTGGTGTGTCAGCTCTATTTGCCTGCTCCACCAAGCAGCAGTAATTCAACACCCTCTACTCCAAAGACTGGGGTTAGAGCTACCGAGTATAGAAGGTACAAGATGGCTTGGGCCTTTGCCTTCAACGATACCTTAAAGACACCCTGGGGCTCCAGAATTGAAAGAGCAATGCTTCACAGAATGACCAAATTAATATACAGGTTGGTATGGTTTCAAAGAAGCAAGAATATGGCTCAGCATCTGTGGCTCAGTTGGCTAAGGCGCCAGCCACGTACACCTAAGGTGGCAGGTTCGAATCCCCAGCCCGGGCCACCAAACAACAATGATGGCTGCAACCAAAAAATGGCCGAGCGTTGTGGCGGGTGCCTGTGATCCCATCTACTTGAGAGGTGGAGGCAGGAGACTCACTTGAGCCCAGGAGTTGGAGGTTGCTATGAGCTGTGATGCCATGGCACTCTACCCACAGGGATAGCTTGAGGCTCCATCTCAAAAAAAAAAAAAACAAAGAAGCAAGAATACATAACCCACAGTCACATAAGCACACATTAGGAAAGATGGTTTTTCCTCCGGGTTAGGTCCCTTTCATTGAAAGGTACCCATGTCCTCTCCCTATGTCAGCACTTTTCCTAAGGGCCCCCAAAGCAATCATGGCAGATCATTGAGAGGCATGCCCTTTCTGGGGGAGAAGTGAGTATGATCCCTACCGAACGAAGCCAGAAAAATTACATTCATTTCTCTACTTGGCCAACCTGGTATTTCCCCAAAGATACCTTGCACTTAAGTTAAAGCTTCCCATCCTTAACTGTCAGGAAGCATGTGCCAACACACCCCAAAGCAGTCACTGACAGCAATTCACTGTCAAATCTAATCACAACATACACCAGGACAGGCTGGTGAGACTTGGAAGAGGAATGATGACAATCCAAACTAACTGTATCCTTCCCACCCAGCGTTCCTGCAGGCATGAACCAAGATCTGCTCAGGGAATGAAGCAAGATGAAAATCCACCTCCTGAAACATGCCCCATGTAGATGCAACTCCAGTGACAACTCCTTAGAACACTCTGGCAAGCAGAGCTAATCACCATTTCCACTGGGCTCTCATGGCCCTGTGCCCTTAGCCTGCTTACAGCATTTACTCCTCTATAAACATTAATGATTTACACTGGGCTCCCAGGAGACTTGGGATTACTCAAAGGAAGCATCTTGGGTTTATCTCGTTTTGAATCTCTAACTCCTAGCATAGAGTAGGCCTTCCCTATTAGAATGTCTATAGACATTCATGAATGAATGAATGAAAGAGTGAGTAAATGACTCAAATGAATAAACAGACTTGCTTAAATATATTGGTGCCCTCCTTAATAAAAGGGATGAGCATGGGGTGGCCCCTGTGGCTCAAAGGAGTAGGGTACCGGCCCCATATGCCAGAGGTAGCAGGTTCAAACCCAGCCCGGGCCAAAAACTGCAAAAAAATAAAAAATAAAATAAAAGGGATTGGCATAAACCGAAAGCTAACGGTGTTCCATAAGAACAAAATGGTGTCCCAGGACTACCCAGGCAACCCTCTCCACCTGACGATGGAATGAACAGACAGGTTCCCCTCCAGAGTGAGGAAGCACTTGCCAATGTTTGACTATCTTCACCTGGTTCTTGTTAAAATAGAAAGAACTGGGCACCTTTTGTGCCTCCTCCTCTCTGTTTATCCAGAGGTGGCAGTGCTGCTTTGCTTTAGTGGCTCCTCTGGCAGCAAGGAAAGCAATATATCAATAACCCATCCTCATTTAAACACCAGAGCCAAGAAGAAAAAAGAGAGAGAGAGAGCTAGCAGGGCGCAATGGCTCACACTTACAATCCTTGCACTCTGGGAGACCAAGACGGGAGAATCACTTGAGCTCAGGGGCTGGAAACCAACCTGAGCAAGAATGAGATCCTGTCTCTACGAGAAACAGAAAAAATAGCCGGGTGTTGTGGCAGGCATCTGTAGTCCCAGCTACTTAGGAGGTTGAGGCAAAAGTATTACTTGAACCTGTGAGTTCAAGGTTGCTGTGAACTAGGCTGTCACCATAGCACTCTAGCTTGGGCAACAGAGTGAGACTCCATCTTAAATAAATAAATTAATTAAATAATTTTTAAAAAGCAGCTGCCCTTACTGTCTGGTTTAAAGCCCCTCAGAAACCTCCTAGCCTGCCATCCCTGCACCAAAGACCTGGCTGTGGAGAGGAACCAAGGGAGTTCCCAGGCGCTGTACTGGATAGGCTCCGTTGGTCAGCTGAAGAACTCTGTCTACCAAACGTATTATGAATACCTGCAGTGGCAATCTAGCAAATAGAGAATATGGTTATCACCTTAAGGAGTGGGAGAACTCTCAGATAATCTAATCAAGCGTCAGCAATCACCCTATCTTCTAACAACAGTGCCACTGATGTAATATTCAGAAAGAGAAACATGCCTGCAGCATCATTCCTGAGCCAAATTTTGCACTGCATCTCAGCCATCCAAGAAGGGAGGATAAGAATGCAAATCTTATTTACAAAGATAAAATAAATAAAATGACTCACAGGAGCCAGATTTTCCAAAAAGAGCCTTGGCCTACAAGACAAGGTGCTGAGAATACTAGGGGACTGCTGACGGGAAGGATAAAAAGAGTGGACATGGGCTTTTCCTTTAAGAAATAAATAAATAAATGTAAATGATTGTAAGTTGCCATGTGTATTTCAACTTGACTTTTAAGGACATTCAACTTAGCAGGTAGGAACTGTTGCCCTCTACTGGATGGAATGCATAATTTAGTATATGCAGTTGCCTGGATGCCTTTTAACCATTCAAGAGGATGGTCTTAATGATGGTGATGAGAAGAACAATGGTGGGGGGAGGGGAAAGGCAAAGAAAGGAGGAGGGTGAAGCAGGTGACACCCTTTCCATGAGGTTTACACAGCACTTTAGCGTCTTATAAAGTATATTCACACAAACTGAGTTACTTGAGCCTCACAGTTATCCTGTAAAGAAGGCAGTGTTGCAAACAAAATGATTCTGCCAAGAAATCAGATCAGCCAGCTACAGACAGTAAAGGACAGAACTGAGGTTCTGACTCAGGCTTTCTAAATCCAAGCCCTGGGATAGTTTCCTTTCATTCTACTTACTTGGTGAGCTTTATTTATATGTGTATTTACTTGAACCCAGCCTTTTGAGGGAAAGCTTTCTAAAGTACCTTTTATGTATTGAAGATGTAATTCATTTACACATTTATTCACAAATATTTATTATACACATGTTTCATGCCCAGCCTTCAAGCTATGAACTAGGGAGAGCAGAGAAAAGGGCAGATTTGGTCTCTGGAGCTCTCAGGGGCAGCCAGCAAACAAGGAAACGCACCACTGAGGATCACATGATGTCAGAGAGAGTAGGCGTTGGAAACAGTAAAACAAGGTGAAGATGTACAAGGGCTCCAAAGTGAAAATGTGTTTGTCAGATGACAATCTTGGTGGTTAGAATTTTCAGAAAGCCAACTTCTAACAAAAGAGGATCAGTCTTAGTTTTCCTAGATACCGGTCTGAAAATCACGGAAGGTATCAGAAGGGTGGCCTGGGAAAGGTCATTTGTTTGGCCACCTCTTTAAGAAACCTCTGAAATATACAGGTAGGAAAGAACTCCCCTAGCAATATGTGTATTTTTCTATTAGCAAAGATGAAGAGAGCTTATTTCTACACTATCTGTATGACTACTACTTATTTAAATATATTCAACCAGTAATATGACTCGAGCAGCTTTATTTATAATATCTGAAACCTGAAAACACCCCAAACTTCAAGTGTAACACAGAGTGTGGTGCAGCCACACCATGGAAGGCTACTCGGCAACAACAGGGACAAACTGTCCACACATATAACAACTTGGATGGATTTCAAGGGGATTATGCCAAGTGAAGAAAAACCCACTCAAAAGGTTGCAAGATTGCATGCAGTATGATTTCACTGATTTGTTTTTAAAATGACACCCCTGTAGAGGTGGAAGACTGGGAAGTGACTTCCAGTGACTAAAACAGGGAAAGGGGTGTGACGACATAGGGGGATACAAGTTGGTTTCCTTGTGGTGATGGAACAGTTGATGTGGTGGTAATTATATGCACCTATGAGTGTGATTCCATACCATAGAATTAGACAGAAGACACACAAAAGCTGAGTGCATGTAAGAATTGGTGACATATGAGTAAGAGCTATAATTTATTGATACTTGATGGTTTTGAGCCAATCAATGTTCTTGATTCATAATGTAAGGAGGTCATAACTGGGGCAGTGGAGTAATCAGCACATGGGACTTCTCTGCATTATTGTTACAACTTATTGTGGTCTACAGTTATTTCAAAAGAAAATGAAAAAGAAGACCAAGGGTGAAGAGGAAGAGGAGGTGCAGGAGGAGGAGGAAGAGGAGGTGGTAAGGAGAAGCTTGGAACTGCCAAGCTGACCCAAGCTTAATCAGGTCCTGCTGTTACCCTTCCAGAGGGGAGTCCTGGGGTGTCCTATATAGGAAGTAACAAGGATAACACGTGAGTGGGAAGCAGCTGCTTTATAATTGTAAGAAATAAGGAAGAAATTGTGATTCACAATGAATACTGGGTTTTAGGTCAAACAAAGTTCTGCATGGGAAACTTATTCTACCAACAGAAGACCTGTAGGCCCCACACAGTAGAGAAAGGATTTAAGAACAGGGGTTGCCTCAGATGGGGCAGCTCTTTCACCCTTTAGTTTTTACAATACTCTCTGTGGTTTGTAGGGCCCAGGGCTCTCCCACAGGTGTCAGTGGATCTGCAGGGGCCCTGGTGGCCCACATGGCAGCCACCCCCAGAGCTAGGGCCATAGCAGAAAGCCTGAGGAGGGGATAGGCACCTTCGGGGGCACTTAGGAGAGTGCTTTGTGTGGGTCGTCAAATCTGAAGATACGTATTTTTTATTTTAAATAAAGAGATTGGATCAGATGAGTCTCAAGGCTATTCCAGCCCTAATGTTCTGCATTTCCATGAGTCACCTAAGCTAATCTAGTCACTGTGATTCAGCATTCACTTGTGCTCTTTGCTGTGTTTCCTGGCAGCTGAAGTGAAATCATATACTTTTCGTGCCAAGTATTATGACACTCATCATAGACAGCTTGTATTATTGACCATACTTTCATTGAAATATCTTATTCCACAAATAAATTATAAGTTCCCCTTGAGGCCATAACTGACTTTCATTTGTAACTCTTCATGCCATTCACATAGCAGGCATAATTGTAGAGTTTAATTGAACAAAACTCAATGACTCAAAAAACAAAAAATTCTAGTTGAAAATATTGACAGATTTGTCCCTTTGACTATGTAAAAAGTTAACAACCTGGTAGACTAAAAATCACACAAAGCCAAAAATTGAATGTCAAATTAAGCAACATATTTGTAAAATATGTGGAAGGTAAAGAGTAGAGGCCAGAAATAAGAAAGAAACACACAAAACAAAACAACAAGTGACCAATAAGTATGTGGAAAGATCTTCAGTCTCACTGCTTAACAATGACATGAAAATTAAAACAATGCGATGCTGGCTTTTTGTTTTTATCTATTTGAGCGGCAAAAAGTAAAATAAATCACAATGTATAATGCTAATGATGATGTGGAGAAATGGGCATTCTCATACCCTCCTAGTGGAATAAATGAAGTGGGTGTAGACAAAGTAAAATTTGATAGTAAATAACAAAAATTTTAAAAATGTATCCAATAATTCATCAAGTAAGAATTTGTCTTTAAAAATATGTATCAGGAAATGAGGAGACTAAATAAGAATAGTCATTGAGGAACTGCTTATAAGAGTGTACCTTCAGAAACAAGTCAATTGTCCATTGGTAGAAGAATGGATAGGTAAATAGAAATGTTTGCATCAATAAAAATATTCTGCCATGGTTAGAATGGATGAACTAGATTTACATGAATAAATCTTTAAAATACACTGTTGATTCCAAAGGGCAGGTTGGAGAAGAAAATGTATGGCATAATACCGTGTGTGTAAATTTTTAAAACACAGAAAACAGTATTATTTTGTCTGCTACATATTATCATGGATACGTAACAAAGGTATAAAAAAAATCACTGTAAAAGAGTCTCATTGTCTTCAAAATTGTGTTTGAGGGAGATGAGACTGGAAAGAAATATGAATAAGGCTTTGGCTATTTCTGTATTTTTATCTTTTTTCTTAAGGGTTGGATTAAATGAGAAAATGCATATAAGGAACTTGATGTAGTATCTGGTTTAATACATGAAAACGTGTATTAATTCATAATGTTGCTACCTATATGTAAGTATAATCTAAGAGGGGGTATTTGTACTTTATGGAGAAAAATCGTGAGTGAAAACCAAAGGCTCAAGGCTGAATATGAAGGAAAAGGGGCACTCTCTGTTGAGATGTTTCCTGTGTGCCAGGAACTGTGCTAGCTGCGTGACGTCCATCACCTTATTGAGTCCTCACAGCTACCTTTGACACAACTTTGTTGGACCCATCCCACTAAATGAGAAACAACCAATTATGTGGTTTGTACTAAATTATACATCTATCAGGATCAAGGACATACCAAATCTCATATTCTTTCCATTGGATCATATTGAGCCCAGAAATGAAGAAATAAAGGAACTTTCTACACAGATGCTAGAGAGATTTGCAAAGAAAGTCAGGGTGACAGGAGCCGGCACAACCAACACCCCCATCTTGTCATGGATGTGCCACTGAATTTCCTGCTAGCATATCAGAAGCTATCTCAGGACAAGGACTGGGTCATTGGCCCATTAAACAAACTTCCCTGATGACAAATGTGAAGGCTGCCAAGATGGGACATGGAGTGAGGAGGAAGTTGATGGCAGATCCCGGCACCCACAGTCTAATCAGCAGGATTTCCAGTAAATCTCTCAGTTCAGGGAGAGAGGGAGAACTCCCTGGTTTCTAGCTTTGCTGAGGCCAAACAAGAGCATGAATGGTAAGTAGATAAGGATATCCTAGTGTGAAAAACAAAGTCCAGGACTTAGGACTTTTCAAGAGACACATGATTTGTGAACAGTTTTTAGTTTTCATTTCCATTAAAATTGCCAAGACCTAAAGTGTAAGTGTTGGGGAAGGAGGTAGACAGTGCTGTTATATCATGAACAACGCAATTATTTAGCTAGAAACTGCAAGAGAAACAGCTGAAGAAGTATGATATTATAATGAGGTATATAGCAAGGAGGCATCAACTCACTGGCTATGTACCAACTGAAGCTGAGAAGCAAATGGGTCTGTTTAACACCAAAGAGAAATCCTCCAGGGAAGAGAGAAACACAACATTATGATGATCCCTTAGAAAAACAGCCCTTAGGGCACAAGCAGCTGGCCTAGAGTAAGGTGACCAGATTTTAACATTGGTAAAGCGGGACACCATTGATGGGGGGTGGGGGGCAGGGCCTGACAACAATGCAAACTTTGATAAGCAGTTCTCGATAATCACTTCTCAACAATTATTTCTTATTATTACAGTTTAACATTATAAAATTAATAAAAATAATATAAAACTCATATCCTGGCGAAATAGCCACATGGCAGCTGAAAACCGTATATTCCCTTACTGTTTTCCTGCCCGTTTGTGCATTCTTTCCAAAAATCAGGACTTTTTTTAAACGCTGTGGGATGCGGGACAAATTGTTAAAAATTGGGACTGTCCCGCCAAAAGTGGGACGGCTGGTCACCCTAGCCTAGAGGCAAGACCATGGAAGTCTTAAATACATGGAGAGTGAGCAGGAATTAGGGAGGCTTGGCAAAGGTACACAGAATAAAGAAATAAGAAGGTGCCTGAGAACTTGACAAGAGCCTGCAAAGAAATTAACTCTGCTGAAAATTTCTGATGGCTAAGTGGGATGGCTCATACCTATAATCCTAGCACTCTGGGAGGCTGAGGCAGGTGGTTTGCTTGAGCTCACAAGTTTGAGACCAGTCTCAGGAAAAGCAAGATCCCATCTCTACTAAAATAAAAAAATTAGCCAGGGAGCCTGAGTATGCTGGCAGGTGGCTATCGTGCCAGCTACTCAGGAGGCTGGGGCAGGAGGATCTCTTGAGCCCAAGAAACTGAAGCTGCTATGAGCTATGATGATGCCATGGCACTCTACCCAGGGTGACAGAGTTTCACCTGGTACCTAGTGCTGCTGAGAATTTTAGAAAAAAATTTTTAAAAAAAAAATTTTTTTTTAAGAGTTCTGAGTCCTAATCCCTGGTACCTGTGAATGTTATATTAATTAAGGGAAAAAAAAAAAACAAAGAACCACGCTGATGTGATTAAGTTAAGGTCCTTGAGAGATTAGGAGATTATCCTGGATTATCCTAGTGATCCCTAAATACAATTGTATGTATCCTAACAAGAGGGAGACAGAAGGAGATTTGACCACGGAAGAGAGGAAAGCAGTGTGACCACAGAGGTAGAGATTGAAGTGACGTGGCCACCAGCAAAGGAATAGCAGAAGCCTACACAAATTGGAAGAGGAAAGAAAAAAGGCAGAGCTTCCAGATGGAGTATGGCCCTGCCACCATCTTGGTTTCAGTCCGGAGATACGGATTTTGGATTTCTGGCCTCCAGAGTGATGAGACAATAAATTACTACCAAGTTTGTAGTAAGTTGTTACAGAAGCTATGGGAACAAATATAACTAATATTGAACTTTGAAAATTGGCTATATTTTTCTATTAAATAATCCCTATATACTGTTAAATGGTTAAATTTTTGCTTACAAAAGTGAAGAATTGTAAACATCCTAGAATACCTGTCAATAACAGTTTGAATGAATTATGATCTTTTGTTAAGTGGAGTACTATGCAACTATTAAAAGTTAAATGGCATAAATATATTTACTGACATGGCCCTATGTTTATAATGTACTTACCATTAGTAAAAAAACAAAAATTATATAATAATTTTTTAAGATTCTTTTTTTTTAAGAGACAGAGTCTCACTTTGTCACCATCAGTAGAGTGCTGTGACATCAGAGCTCACAGCAACCTCCAGCTCTTGGGCTTAGGTGATTCTTTTGCCTCAGAGTAGCTGGGACTACACGCGCCCACTGCAACACCCAGCTATTTTCTTGTTGCAGTTTGGCTGGGGCCGGGTTTGAACCCACCACCCTCCATATATGAGGCACCCTGCTCACTGAGCCACAGGCACTGCCCAATTTTTAAGATTCTTATCAATTTGAAATTTATTCTGTGGGTGGGCACAGGAGCTCATGCCTATAATCCTAGCATTCTGGGAGGCCAAGGTGGGTGGATTGCTTGAGCTTAGGAGTTCAAGACCAGCCTGAGCAAGAGTGAGACCCCATCTCTACCAAAAAATAGAAAAACTAGTTGGGCGTTTTGGCAAATGCCTGTAGTCCTGGTTACTTGGGAGCCTGAGGCAAGAGGATTGCTCAAGCCCAAGACTTTGAGGTTGCTGTGAGGTATAACCCTTGGCACTCTACCCAGGGCAGCAAAGTAAGACTCTGTCTCAAAAAAGAAAGAAAGAAAGAAAGAGAGAGAGAAAGAGAGAAAGAGAGAGAGAAAGAGAGAAAGAGAGAAAGAGAGAAAGAGAGAAAGAGAGAAAGAGAGAAAGAAAGAAAGAAAGAAAGAAAGAAAGAAAGAAAGAAAGAAAGAAAGAAAGAAAGAAAGAAAGAAAGAGAGAGAGAGAGAGAGAGAAAGAAAGAAAGAAAAGAAAGAAAGAAAGTTTATTTTGGTATATGGCATGAGGTATAGTTATAAACTTACCTCTTTATTTATTTTGTGGTTTGTTCTAACACCATTTAGTGAGTAGTACATACCTCTTCCACTAATTTAGCATATAATAAATTCTAATATATTCAGTTTTATTTTGGATTTTTCATTTTTCCCATTAATCTATTTATTCATGCATCAATATTTTAGTATATGTGCTGCTGAAGCAAGCACCATGCATCAGTATTGAGTAGTTTTAGGCTATGCTCACATCTGTATTCCTAGCATCTCTGTAATCTTTCAGCACCTCTGAAAATAATTTTTCTCAGATTTATTTGGTAAATTTATTTTGTATATTTCTTAATATTGAACCAACCTTGCATTCCAAGAATACTTACTTACATATAATATATTGTTTCAATGTGCTACTGGCTCACATTTTCTAAAACTTAATTTAGGACTTTAAAACAAATATTGATTAAAAAGTTAACTCTATTTCAGCAGTTCTCAACCTTTGGGTCATGACACAGGAACTCTATTAAAGGGTCACTGTGGCATTAGGAAGGTTGAGAACCACTGCTCCATTTTGTGATCTTTGAGGGGTTTTGTATCTATGCAAAGCACTTTGTTTTTTTAAAAGTTGGAAGTTTTTCTTCTTTTTGTATATTTTATCTATGCTATGGAATTATTTTTTATTAAAAATATGATAAAAAAAATTCCCCTGTAAAATCCATCTGGGCCAAATACTTTCATATGGGATTATTCTTCGGCAATTTTCTTTATTCCTTCTATGGAAATATATTGGTTTGAACTTTCTTTCTCTTCTGGGGTCAGTTTTGGAAAGTTATATTTTCCTGGGAGGCTATCTATTTCACCTAAATGTTAAGTTTATTTGCATATAATTGAACAAAACAGATTTTATGATTTTGTAAAATTTCCTCTATTCCTCTTATTATCTTCCTTTATCATCTCACATTTTTATAGAAAAATTATTTTATTTAACTTCAGAATAGAAAGTGAATGCTTTTCTGTGACTATGTATTTCACAAAAAAGAATTGTGAAATACATATTTTTTTTTTACAAAAAGACCTTTGGATAGCAAAGGAAAGGCTAAATTTGACCACAAACTGGGAAAATATTCACAACTTATATAAGAAATCAAAGGATAATATCTTTACATATCTATGATTAATTCATGTGCAATTTAAAATAGTATACAAAGTAGAGCTTTTGTAATAGAAAAAATTCAATAGAAAAGTTAGCAAAGCATTATATAATTCAGAAAAAAAATCACATATGGTTTGGAAACATTTGAACAGATGCTCACCTTACTCTTAAGAGAAATGCACATTAAAACAAAGCCAAGAGTCTATTTTTTAAACACATATTGGCAAAAATGTTGAAGTTTAGTCATGCATTCTTTGTGAGGTGGGAAAACAGGTAGTCTCATATATTGGAGGTGGAAGTAAAATTTCATACAATATCTAAGGAGGGAAATTTGAGACTATCCATCAAAAAGGAAAATGCTTTGACCCAGACATTGCACCTGCAGAAACATAAGCTGCATTTCTGGGCCAGCTGGGACTGACAGCCAAATGCAGTCTCCGACACCATCTCTGCTTACAGCAAGTTCCATAAACTCTCACCGGATGGGGACAGTTTTCACACAATGGAGGACAGGAGCTGCAACATACCCACCAAAATCACACTTGCTGATATTGGCCAGAATATTTTGCACAGCTGTTTCTCTTTCCTGGGTTTGACAACGAGGGATCTTGGGCTGAGCAGACCCAGTCATACGATCTCAGCAACACAACACCTCTAAGTCTTCAAGCAGTGAAAAACCACAAATGAGAAGTGTACTCCCACCACTAATTGCTTTAAGATGTGATATATGAATTGAAGCCACCCTTTCCTCCCCCTTTTTAATTTAGCCCACTCTATTAATTTTGTTACTCAAAGGTGATTACCCTTGTTTTTCGAAATTTTGTTGACAACCTGCCCTTCACATCAAATTTATACCACATTTCCAGAGAAGGGCCTTGGGTCAATGGTACCCTCCTTCCTTCTGATACTTGGCTAACCTGTGCACTTTTTCTCCTCTACATTTTCATAATTCTGTGCAACCCTTCATTCCTCTTGCTCTGCTATTGGAATAAAAGATAACCAGATGTTGGATCCTGAGCTGATGGGAAAGGTAGTGTTCAAAGGGTTAACTCCTTTCCCCTACAGAGTGGGGCAGTTTTGCTGACCCAGTGTGAGAAGGGTTGGACCAAATTCAATTTAGCTGCAGTCAACAGGAAAGTAAGAAGGAAAATAGGATTTAACAAACAAAGCATTTTTAAAAAAGAAAAGGGAGTCCACAGCAGGAAATAATTATTTGGGCAATTGTTCACTTTGTCAGAGGACAAGCCTGTGTGATTATCCACCAGGATGCAATGCTGTGTCCGTGGTTTCTCCACAGCACCCTGTCTGGTCTAATTAGCTACAAAAGTGGTTCTGTGGGCTGAAGAAATTTGCAATTGTGTTGTGTTTCAGGGGAACAAACACATATGTCATTGAAGTGGAGTCTGGCACCAGCTTATTTTGGTGAAAACTCGAGTGGTCGGCCAGAATGGAACCAATATGAAAGCAAGCTCTGAATGCCAACAGAAGTGGTTTACAAAAATAATTCACTGACCATTCCATCTGCCTCAGATTAAGCATGTTAAATGGTTCAGTTCAAGTTAACATTTCTAATATATATATACACACACATATATGTATAAATAAACAAAACCACATATTTTTATCAATTATTTGCATTTGAAAACCTCCACTAACACACACACACAGAACTCAGACTGAATCCTTTCATCTAACCATATACTTTCCCCCTTAGAACATTTACACTAAAAACATGGCATAGGAAAGAAAACTTCCATTGTCCCTTAGAGAAGAGTAAACCCCTTTTAGAAAGGAAAGTGAAAATAATATTTGCACAATAAAAATCTTTCAATCTGTAAAAGGAGTTTTATAGCTTAGTCTCAGGAAAGTCAGCCAAAGTTTCAATGGACATGTGAACAGAGAGGGATCTTAACAGATTAGTTTATTCACTGTCTCAACAATGGGTACTGGAATGCTGGAACCAAGTCAATAACATGTTGATATCATAAAACCATTTCCTTACCTGGAAAATCTATGCTATACATTTTAAAAATCACATAAATTAGAATCTAAGAAGGTGACATGATATCATAGATAAATAGCAAATAAAAAGTGACAACATATATTGCATACTTACTAAGCTGAATACTTTTCACGTAATCTCTGTAAACACTCTGGGAGGCAGGAATTTAGTTACAACTTCTATTTAGATGCGGAAATGGAAGCACAGAGTGCTTGGGTAATTGCCCAGGGTCATACAGCCAGGAAGTATAAGAAGCCTGGCTTGGAATCTGGACAGTCTGATTCATTCATTCTCTATCCTCCCTCCAATGCACACAGGGTCAAACAGGAACCCAAAGCGGTTTCCCAAAGCAAGTCCTAGGAGCAGACACACTTCCTCTCACCCAGCAGGCCATGAAACAAAGAGACCTTGCACCCACCTGTTTTGCACTACCGGACTCTGGGGGCCTGCCTGCAGGGGAGCCCCCTGCCTCTTCCCTGTGGAAAGAGGTGCAATAGGATAAAAGGCTGACTGTGTCCCTGGGAACGAATTCCTGGGCCCAGCTACAGGACAGCTTTTCCGTCTGTCAGTGTCAAATTCAAGCTCTGCAAATGAGTGTGCTCCGCCAGGAGAAGTGGCTCCAGCACCTTGGGCTCCCCAGTAGAATCCCATGATCTGCAGCCCTAGCTTCCCTGGTCAGGAAGCAGAAGGTGGGCCGGGAGGTCGAAGCCTTAATGATTTGTGAGCACATGCTGCCGTCTTACATGAGCACTTCTCCTGGGTCACCTCAGGGAAGCCTCACATGACATCTGAGATCACAGCTGATGAAACTAAACCTCAGAGTGTAAAGGCAGCTTGATCAAAGTCACACAGGTAGTGGGTGGTAAAGCGAGGCTCTGAGTTGGACCCTGACTCCAAAACCCCTACTCTGTTCACTTGCTCATATCTGGGAGCTTTGCAGGCCACTTGACATGAATTTTTCAAGGGTACCTTTACTCAAGACACTGCACTGCTGACTGCCAGACGATTATCATAGTAATTTTAAAACTCTGCGAGAGGAGTGGCACCCACAGAGGACCGGGGACCCTAAGCAGGGTCTGCATGCTGAGATCCCAGGGCCCCTGGCAGCAGGACCTCCACTGCATGATCCTCCCCACATGGGCACACACACATCCCGGCTTCAGGCAGCAAGCTGGGCGTGAGCTCATGCATGCTGCTCCTGAGGCAGGCTGAGCAAGGCCATGGAGAGCTTCCAGCACTCAAGGTAACGGGAAATGTTGAGCAAAGTAGGTGAAAAGCCTTGTCTAATATTTCCATTTACCTACTTTGTCTGTCTGAATAAGTGTCATTAATTCAAACCATTTCAAAATGGGGCTTGATGATGTGTGAGAGCAGAAGCCCCCAGCAGCACGTCTCTCCCACCACATCCTTGCTGACTCTACCTCTTGTTGAGAGCGATTAATTGAGCCCCAGCAAATGTGCGGTGAATATTGCAGCCAAACTGATCGCTAATGTGAGTGTGTCTGTGTGCTCAGGGCAAGGGGAGGGGCTGGAGCAGCATCCTGACTTTGCTCTTCCCCATGCATTTCCTGGGGGCCGTCTCCCTCCTCCTCCCAACAAAGCTACCCCTCCCCCTCCACACTTTCCCTTCACAGCAAGACTACACCAGGGACACTTCAAGTGAAGAAATGACAAGATAGTGCTATTTTCTCTCTAGGAAATACCCCCAAGTCAACCACTTTGCTAACTTCTCACTGCTCATGCTTCTCTTATACACAGCTGAGTTCTTTCTGAAATAACAGCTAGCCTCTATATTACTGTAAATTCTGCAGTCAGAAGGAAAACCCATCCGTTTCTAAAAGCAAGAGAAAAGCCTGAAAGCTTAGCAATGCCCAACTTTAATATTTGGGTTGATAACGTGCCATAGATTCAGAGTAGTTTCCATTTCCTCTTTGTCCTTTTTCCAGTGATTTCAAAGGCCTTTATTAAATCTATCAAAAACTAAATATGAGTTGTGATGGTATTAATTAGGTGACTTTTTTTCCCTAAAAAAAAAACTAGGAAAGTGTAGCCATGCAAATGAGTACTGCCCTCTTCAAAGTAGTCTCCTGTATGGGACTTAGACTTACGCCAAGTCTCCCGACTCTCCTCAAAACACACACACAAAATACATGCATGCACACACACACACGGTTGCTTATTTGCGTGAGAAATTCTTTTGCAATTGCATTTAGCATGGGCACATCATTTTGAACATCCTTCATCATGGTAGACTATGATTTACGGGGAAAGTCCAAGGTATTGAGGGCCATGTCTGATGTCTTTTAAAAAAAACTTGAACTGGAGCATAATATTTGAAAGTCAAAATGAGTTTTCACTAATACAAAAAATGTTGATTTTCTCATATGTCTTCAGAAGTCAATGATACTTGAGTCCATTACCCCAAACATTATCAGGGCAGATTGAGGGCTAAGGAGGGGGAATGAGCCTGCCTGTTTAGCCCTCTGGTACTTAAACCCTCCCCACCTCTCGGCAGTCTGTGAGGCACCTCTGACATCTCCTGCCTGCCCTCTGCACAAAGCCCAGTATTCAAACATCTAAGCCAATTTTAGAAAAGCTTTTTGTAAACTGTAAATCCCGGGATAAACATGAGTCTATTCTCTCCTGAGTTGCTCTATCAGCCATCGGTCTGTCATCTATAGACATCTATGGTCACAACTAAAATGAACATTGCAAACATTCATGTACTATGGTTGACCTTGGTTCTGACCTTTATCAACTAGTTCTCCACAAAGGGGTTCCCTGATCTCTCCAATAACTCCTACTGTACCAGGCAGAATTCTAAAGCTATCCCCAAGATTCTTGTTGCCTGGTCATTCAATCCAACACAAATGTAGGTAGTGGCATGAAGGGACTTGACAGATAGAATTAAAGTCAATGACTTTAAAATAGGGAGATTACTCTGGATCATCTAAGTCAGCGGTTCTCAACCTGTGGGTCGCACAACCCACAAGAACTGTATTAAAGGGCCGCAGCATTAGGAAGGTTGAGAACCACTGATCTAAGTACACTATAAGGCATCACGTGGGCCCTGAGAAGCAGTAGAGGAAGGCTGAAGAATGAGTCAGAGAGAAATGGTGGATGAGGAAGAGTTAATGTAGAGGTCAGAGAAATCTGAAACATGAGAAGGATTCAACCCATATTGCTGACTTTGAACAGAGTCAAAGAATGCAGAGTGGAAGTCAGGTGGCCTGATGGACAGCCAAGAAAGAAAAAGGGACCTCAGTCCTACAACTACACAGAACTGAATTCTGCCAATAACCTGAATGAGTATGGAAGTAAAGGCTCCCGGGAGCCTCCCTGCCTCCTTGGGCAGTCCTGTGCATACCTGGATTTTAGCCTGATGAGACCTGTATTAGACATCTAACCTATAGAATAATGAGCTAATAATTTGAGTATCATCTTAAACTACTAAATTGGTGGTAATTCATTATGGTTGCAACAGAAACCTAATAGAACTATCCACAGTGATTTTCTTCAGCTTTCTGGAGAAACAATCTTAGTATCAGGATCTTGTTTCAGTCTCATTCACTTGGCAAATGTATGGAGTGTCCACACAGTGGCCACAAGCTGGGAGAAAGGAGACACCACAAGTCAGAATGGAGAAGACATTCCCAGGGGCTAGATTGGATATTTGGGTATTTGGAAACAGCCAGTGGGGAAAATGACGTGAGCCTAGCCATGGTGCTGAACGTTGGCTCTTCATTGGATTTGCTTGGGGACTTTTAAAAATTCCCATCCCCAGGTCATTCCCAGACCAATTACATCAGGATTTGAGGAAGGTGAGCATGGGTGTATTCTAAACATCCATAGGTGATTCCAGTGAAAGCTAAGTTTAGGAACCACTGGTCTAAACCCAAGGAGAGAAAGAAACTTTGACTACTTGGGGGAAGATTTCATCTGCTGATAAAATTTGTAGTAAATACTCAAGAACAAAAACACATGTGTTGGTAGGTTGTTCTGGGGGTGTTTATCTTCACTTACCAGACAAAGATGAAGACATTATGTATCTTGAAAACTGTCACATCCTCCCCCAACTTAGCAGAATTCCTGAAACTTAGTTGGTGCTCAAAATATTTAATTAATGATCTTGTCTTTTTCAGTGATTCTCAGTTCTGCTTAGAGCAGTATGAACCCATTATAAAGTTTCCTAATGTAAAAGAGGGTGCGCTTTGCTATGAGGGCAGGCTCTCTGCTCACCTGTGGAGGGGGCGTGTTAGGAGCACAGGGAAGGTCTTCTCAAAAGGTAGGGTGGTAAGGCTGCATATTGCAAGACTTTTCCTTAGTCCAAAGTATAGAGACCAACAGGGGTGTAACCCTGGCAGAGGGTTTCGTTCCAGTGGCTGACAATGCTTCAGCTTTGAGAGAAGTGACTGTTCTATGACTTGGGCTAATGATTGGCTTTCCCACATTTGCAAATTTCCTGAGTATGCTTTAGAATCTCAAAACTTTTCTGCATATTCTTAATACTTGAGCACAAAAACCGAGAACATGGAGGGAGGCTTGCCTTTCTGGTGAGACTCATGTTGCATAAGTCCTGTGGGATGTATTTGCTGGCTAAAACATGAGGGCTCAGATGCCAGGTGGGTTCAGGGTGATCAAATCTCCTTGCAGAATCTTTCCCATGTGAACTATGTCCTTGGGCAGGGGTCCTCAAACTTTTTAAACAGGGGGCCAGTTCACTGTCCCTCAGACAGTTGGAGAGCCAGACTGTCGCCCCAGGATGAGTCGGCTGCTAAGCAGGACAGGCAGCAGCAGCAAAAACACCCGGTGGGCCAGATTAATGTCCTAGGCAGGCCGCATGTGGCCCGTGGGCAGTAGTTTAAGGACGCCTGTCCTTGGGTCCTCTCTCTTAGTCGTGAATCGACACACATTCTACGTTGCCTGCGAAGTTTGTTCTACATTCCAAACACCTGAGAATCATTGCCTCTGTGTGGATTCTCCCAGAGTGACAACAGTTGACAATTTTCGCAGATTTTCCCACACTGCAAACATGGAACTTTCCCTCCTGGACAGATTCATCTGAGGTCAGTTTATGGCTGAAGCTTCTCCCCACAGTGGCCCTCTGGGTTTCTCATGAGCTCACGTGCTGATCACATTTTGAGACAATCCTGAAAGTGTAAGTTATTATTTCAAAGGTCTTTCGACTTCATGCATGTGAATCTGTTTTTATTTGGCTGATGGCCTAGGCAAATACCATTAGCATTTTTGAGCACAGGTTGGCACAACAAACTTTTCCATAAAACGCTTTTTGAACACACAAATATTACTTTGTCAAAGGCTTTCAATGCTGCTAGTCCTTGGCCAAGGAACCTAGAGGTAAAGTTTCTCAGCTGTGGCTGCTGCGGCTGTGAACTGCTCCTTTGCAGCTTCCAAACTGATGCCTTCTAATAGCTAGGAAGCTTAAAGGGAAATGCAGACGTGGGCAAGCAGTGTCTGGGGAGGGGAGTCTGAATATAAAAATGGTGCAACTAAAAGGTTTTTACAGTTAATGCAGCTCTTTCCCACTGTGAAAGACTACCTTTAAAAGCTGCCATTTCCTTTGCATTAACTAAAAATGGACACATCTGTTGAAAGAAATGGGGAGGGGAGAAGACAATAGCTATTATGATGGTCAGGCAAAGTGTGTGTGTGAGCATAAACCGCTGAAGAAAGTGCAAAGAGGGGCAAGACGGGTGGAGAGATTGCCACGGAGTTGCTGTCAATTATTATTTATACAGCACCATAAATGCACGGCCGTCAAAGTCAACGGCCATCTTACTTAACTGCTACCTAAGTGCTGGCAAGGCAAGACCTCAGAAGAATGACTCTCCTATTTAATATTTAACCAGACGCTTCCATTTTTGAAATATATTTTGCTCCTTACAGAGGAGCGGGGGAGGCTGACTTGCAACTTCTGTGATGTATGAGCCAATGCTGAGAGGAATAGAAAACCAGTTATTGTTTTTCAAAATTCACTGTCAATATTTCCAGCATGTTGGCAAATAGAGCATTTTTCTCCAAGTTTGAATTACTCCCTGTGTTATTGTACTCATTCACATCCTGATAAAATGAGCTACGGTAACTAATGTGATCTGCATAATGGACACACGAAAACCAAAGCAGGAAGGTTTTATGTAATATGCCTGCGTTGCGCGTGGCAGAGGGATGATCCAGAACCAAGCTTTTCTGTTTAGGGTTTGAATTTTGTAGTGGAATGAGAAGATCTTGTTACCTGGATGGATGAAGTCCTTGAGAAATTACCCAGATTACCAAATAGAAGCAGAACTGCCGATCCCATTCAACACAGCACAGTGTACTCAAGGCGGAGCTCACGCTGTCTGCAGACAACTGGGGACCCCACCTCTCCTCTTGATGGCTGCCTCTCCTCGCCTCAAGCACATCCCTTGCCTCTCCATCATGTCCGGTCTTTGTGCTTTACCTACAGCCTCCTCCAAGCCCCTGGGGGTGTTCTCAGATATCACAGCCACTGCTAACTGCCTGTGGGACCAAGTATTCACGAATTCCATGCCTCTTCTTGAAACTGACTTAGATGGCTAGTCACTGCAGTGACCAACAGGCCCACAGTAAACAGTCACCACAAGCCTCTGGGGATCACCTGTCAGACACCCTCCTCCTCCTGCATCATGAAGAATTTACTCTCCTTCTCATGTTTTTCCATCCCTGCTTCCGTCTGTGTGTGTGGTGTGGCTCTTAATGGCTCCGTGCCTCTGCCCGCTGTGGGGGGCATGCTTGGAAGCAGCCGGGCCCTCGATGGCCCTCTGTTATTCCAGAGCTGTTATTGTTACAGCCCGACTGTCAGACTCTTTTTCCCATGTCTCTCACACATCATTTCCTCCCGTGCCCGTATATTTTAAATGAAAAATGTAAGGACATAAGACAGCCCAAGAACAAGAGAGCAATATCCCCAAGAAGGAAAACTGTCTGTTCTTGTTGTTCTTGGTTTACATTAATCTCACCTTTGGGCCTCTTTAATACATCCCACCCTCCTAAAAGGAAAACAAGAGAGATGGAGAGGCCTTGAACAATGAAGCATTTCTCTGCTCCCTCCCTCAGCTCTCCCACCCACCACTCCAGACCCCCTAGGGCCAAGAATGTCTCCCATGCTTCATAAAATTTCAGATAATGTTGAGGGGATGTCAGAATGACTTCACAGGCCCATGACTTCACAGCCTCTGCACGGGCTCCTAAGGGAGATGGGAATGGCACAGAGCAGCCCCTTGTGCTGGAGACAGTATCAGAGGGTCCCATTATCTGCAGAGGGGTGTGAAATTGGAACAGCTCCAGCTGAGAACGCAGCAAGCCACACCGTTTACATGAAATATACGGTGTTAGGCTCGCCACAAAGCAGGCTGGCTTTGATCTTGGTGAACTTTTGAATCATGTGTGACTAAAGAATTCTTTACAAAGAATTATTTCAGGTCTCTGAGTTAATGAAAAGCCAGCCTGCACAATTTATGGAAGCAAGAGTCCAAGCATTAGAGAGAGAAAAAAAGTCATAAAAAAAATCCCCAGGAGCCTTTAATGTGACAGTCTTCATGGTCCACATGAATCTCCAACTCCACATTTTTCTGTCAGATTTATTGGGCTTTATTGAGATTCACTCTCCTTGGCACTGGGGTTTGTGGAGAAGATTTTAGGGAGAAAAATGTGTCTGAGGCAAAATGGACCACATTGATGAGATAAAATCAAGATAGCAAGCGCCTAATTACTGGGCAGTGATCAGCCCTGCACACACCACATTACAAAACCAGTATCATGTGAGCATCGCCACTGTCCTAGGAGGACTACATGGAAGTCTTGAGTCCCAAGGATCAGTTGATTGCAGTGAAGGTGGCCAAACTCCACAGAATCCATCTGCCATTTTTACTGTGTGAAATGGTTCTACTTCCTGACCTATTTCTTGATAGGCAGTGTATTCTCAGGGGGAAAGAAATATGGGAAGCTTTGGGGAAAGTGACCCCTTAAAAGCAGAGTACACATCTTTTCTAAAATAGATATGGCCTGTGTGTGTTGGCCTGGTATCTTCTAGAGAGTGATGTATCTTCTATGACACAGCCATCTTCTAGAGAGTGGATCATAGGACACGCATGAAGGGAGAAATTAGAACAAAAGGGTTAAGATGTGAGTCATGTCAGATGTGAGAAACCATTTCTCTCCCAAGGCTGGGCATTGTTCACTTTCATTTATCTTTTTCCAAGATTTTTCTTTCAAGAAGAGATTAAAGACAGCAGTGATCTCTGCGAGTTCTTCATTCCTTATGCCAAAGTAATAATAAATCTAAACCCTTTCACTGGTTATCTCTCTCAATAAAAAAAAAAACTTTCTCCATAGGCTGTAGACAGTGAGAGGGGTTTGGGGTGGTTTGGATAACTTTTCTACAGTAGGGAGGCAGCCTCGTGCAGAGGTTAAAAGCTTGGGGTCAGCGTCATACCACCTGGATTTGAATTCTCTTCCCGGCCAGCTCCCCCCTTTCTGGCTAGGAACTATGCACTTGGATTTATTCTCTAAGCTTCAGTTTCATCTTGAGACTAATGAGAGCATCTCTCTCTCTCTGGGTTTTGATAAGGACCAAATGACATAATAGATAATACACTCTCTGGTACCCAGTAAACCCTCAATAAATATTAAATGACTTCCTAAAACTAAGTGCCTTGGAAAATAGAGTCTGGGTTAAGTCTTCTTTACTTAACGTGAAGAAGCTTTCAAGTTTGAGGAGGAACACTCTGTTTAAAAACAGAACAAGTAGAGCCCAAATAACATCATCTGCGACTCCAGCAGAGCTTCCAATTAACACATTCCCAGGAGATGTTTTTTTGGACGTGCCTGTGTGTAGGCCTCGTGCCAGATAACTTAGTGTACATTATCTCATTTTTTAAGTCTCAGAATGAACATATGGAGATCACCGTCTTGTAGCTTTGAGATGAATATCAGTGATATTATGAGATTAGTTCACAGTTTCGGAGGTAGAAAGTATTAGAGCTTGAGCTCAAACGCAGATTTTCTTATTTTAGTTCCAGTACTCATTCTATACGCTATATTTCTTTTCAAATTGCTTCCCGTTAGGGCATATTTAAAATTCAAATTTACAGGCTATGTAGACTTTATTAATACAAATAATGGCTTATTACATTGTAAAATAACAAGTGGACTCATAATCTGACCCTTAGATAAATATGCATGACTTTGTCAGTGAGGAAAGGTAAGTTATGTAATTCTTTGGTAACCAGAAACTATGAAGGATGGAATTAAAAGAGTACTGATCATTAAGGGTTGAAATTCAGAGAAAAACTAAAAAATGAATGCAGGGGAGTTGAAATGAAGAACAGAGTATGCTACTAAATCGTCAAGAAAATAAAGTGAAAGCTTTAGGGGTTATTTGGGGGGGTTGTTATTTGAAAAGGGAATTCGCAAAAATACCTTCTCTTCATAAAAATAATTCATCAATAACTTGTGAATTCTTTTCATTGTTGGCTAAAAGGAAGTGCTCTTAAAGTGCCCTGAGGGCTGCTTCTTTCTTCTTTTTTTTCTCCCTGTCCAAAATTCCACAAAATAATCCTGTGAGTTCTTGTCCTCCTCTGATACCATTCTTTTTTTTAACTGAAGGTCCCTATGTTGGGCCATACTGAATTCCCAGCCTGTGTACGGCATCCCTGGGAAAAAGTCTCTCAGCCCTTCCTGGCAGCACAGAGGAAAGAGAACAGTTCTGACAGAATGTGGTGACATCCCTCTGCTTGGAGCCAGGACACATACGAGTTTGCAAGGGCTGCTGCAGCCAACAGGAAGGTGTTGTCTCACAGTTCTGCAGGCCGGATGTCTGGAATCAAGGCATTGGCTTGGTTGACTATGTCTGAAGACCGTAAGGCTGTGGTTCTTAACCTTCCTAATGCCACGGCCCTTTAATACAGTTCCTGTGAGTTGCAACCCTCAGGATGAGAACTGCTGCCCTAAGGGAAGAAGAATCTGTTCCAGGCCTCTCTCCTTGGTCCGTAGGGGGCCATCTCTTCCCTGTGTCTCTTCACATTGTCTTCCCTCTATGAGCATCTGTGTCCAAATTTCACCTCTTCATAAGGATTGTGGTCATATTGGATGTAAAGCCCCCCCTTCTCCAGGAGGGCCTCAACTAAGGACACCTGTGATGATCCTATTTCCAAACCAAGTCACATTTTAGGGAAGGACTTCAACATACGAATTTGAGGGAGACACAATTCAACCCATAACAGAGGCTATGGTTCTGGAACTTTGCCTGGAAAAGGTCAGCTCTACCCAGTGAAAGAATGAGTTTGATACCGGAATTTCGCTCTTCAGTAGGTCCTTGGTCTCAGAGATTCGAAGAATGTACCCACGGACCACAGATCAGGGGTAAGATAGGACTTTTATTAGAGGTTAGAAAGGAATACAGAGCTTCTGGAAGGCGAAAAAAATTGAAGAACTCTCTCAGGAGGCTCCACGTGGGCTCTTTTATCTAGGTGAATTAGGTCTAGAGCATCACACCTGGCCGGCAGTTGGTAGGTGGAAATGAATGCATTAACAGACGGATGAATGTAGGTATCATGTCCTTTACAGTCTTTGTCCCTGAGGAGGGATTAGGGTGTGTGCTCCTCCCCAAGGTGAACCACCCAAAAAAACCCATCACAGGCCGCCTTGTTCATGATCTTATCAGAGCCAAGAGGGTGTGTCCTGAAAAAGGCAATCTGCTTGTGCCTGGAAATGGGAGTCTGACCTCTGAGGTCACCTGGGCCTAGAAAATGGGGGACTCCCTGTCTAGCCCTGAGTGGTGGAATCCTGTATCAAATTGAATATTAGCCAAATAATATCATGCCCATTAATATACTTTTTAAGCTAAGGTGACCAGATTTTAACATTGGTAAACACCACTGACCATTGTTGGGGGGGGGGGGGCGTGCAGCCGCGTAGGGCCTGACAACAATGCAAACTTTGATATGCAGTTCTCAATAATCAGTTCTCAACAATTATTTGTTATTATTAAAGTTTAACATTATAAAATTAACAAAAATAATATA
>CAUYQV010033804.1:0-18582 GCA_963574575.1 Galagoides demidoff | reverse complement strand
CCATGGCATCACAGCTCATAGCAACCTCCAACTCCTGGGCTCAAGCGAGTCTCCTGCCTCAGCCTCCCAAGTAGCTGGGACCACAGGCACCCGCCACAATGCCCGGCCATTTTTTGGTTTCAGCCATCATTGTTGTTTTGGCGGGCCCGGGCTGGGGATTCGAACCTGCCACCTTAGGTGTACGTGGCTGGCGCCTTAGCCAATTGAGCCACAGGTGCCGAGCCAATGAGCTGAATATTAATGAACAGAGGAAGCTGATCAGAAGAGGAAGGAGAACAGACAGGACACCAGTGAGAATTAAACATACTGTGAAGTGTAATCTGTGGTAAAAGAGAGGAAAAGACATGAGTAGCATGTCCTTAGACCCACCTTAAGTCCTGCCAGATTCTATTTTATAATCCTAACCATTATTATGCTCATGATAATAAATACTGGATTTCTGTATGTAAAACACAGATGGCATGAGACAGGAGTAGGAAGGGGCGCACCAACACTCAGGAGGTTGGGCAGAGCATGAAGAAACGAGAAAGGCTGAGAAGACACTGAAAGAAAGATAGAAAGAAATTAGGAAAATATTTTGCCAATGGAAGGCCAGAAAAAAAACATTATTTAAATAAATAAAGACCTAAATGACTAAGGAAACACTTAATGCTCCTACCAAAAACAAAAAGAAAAAATAAATCAACAAAAAAGACATGGAGTGGGTGGCAAAGCATTTAGAAGGTGATAGAAAGACTCCATCTGTGGAAGATAGTAAAGGACAGGGAGACAAAACCTAGCCTGAAAAAAAAACAACTTCAAATTTAGCACAGAAGATTACTAACACGCCATGAGAGAACTCATCATTTTCCTGGTATGTAATCTGAGACAATGGAGAAATAGAACCTACTAATTTCTGGATGGTAGTAGGACCAGGCATTTTACATTGTAGTCTGGGTAAGAATTAATTACCAGGAACTTCATTTACCAGCTCTGTGACCTTAGGCAATTTATTTCTACATTATATCTCAGATTCTTCACCATAATGTGGGATCGATACCAGTTCCTACCTTGTAGAGTTTGGCAAGACTTCGTTGTGTTTAAAGAGATACCTGGCACACAGTAAATACTCCATAAATTATTATTTTTTTATTAGTCACTATTATTATTATTTTCTTAATCTTCATAATAATCCCAAAATATAAGACGTATCATCTTGATTTTATAGATGCAAAAAAGGACGTTTAGGAAAGCTAAGCTAACGTTCTGAAAACCACACTACACGCAAGATTAAAATTTTAGTCTTCCAGTTCAACAGCTCCTGGTCCTTCCATTTCACCAGGCTCCCCAAGGGAAATGGCAGCATCTACTGAGTCTTCAGTCATTATGATTAGGTGGACACAGTTTGAAGATGAGGTGAAATTTTTCACTCAAAGAAAACTGCTAAGAATTGTTCCACATGGCTACTTCCCAGTCCAACCAAGTAAGTACTTATTCCATGCACACCTGTGTTCTGACTTAGGGAAATGCAAAGAAATAACCAACTATGAATAACCTTGATGATTAAATAATAACGCTAAAGTCAAAGGGAAGCAGAGAGTTGCTCTCTTGCAAGAGGAAGACATGTGGTGAATTCCCAGTCTTTCAAATGTTGACACTATTTCAAGAGGACGTCTACCTATTGTGGATAAACTGACACTGACGGAGACTCTGAGAACATGCTCAAATTCATCTAACCCTCAAAGGAAACTTTTTTGAAATATTAATTAAATACACATATACCAAACTTCCCAATGCTATTTATATGAAAACTTTAAATTAAAGTGAGAAAAATGCAATTATTATGAGCTTCATCTGATAATTCATCCCTACTCATTCTTTAGTAAAGGAAAGAATGCCAGGATAGTTAATCAAGATCTTTAATCATTTTACTTTCATTTATATATTACGTATCAAGAGTTTTTTTTTTAATTTGCAAGATTCTTGAACGATCAGTTATATAAAATTTTATTTTTAAAAAAACAACTCAAACATGACCCAAATATAAATCATCATTATTAAAGGGTTAAAGAGGAGATAACTACACTTGTTAAAAATATAGGCACATATTCACACAAAATATGTTCTGATATGAGAAAATCAGAAATCATACGCTTCTAATAACATTTTGTTGGGAATTTAACAGAGAACAAAGCTGAAAAGCCAAATCATCATATAGCAGTTAATTTTGTACAAACATTCATGACTTAATTAGTTTAATACAGAAACAGTTTTGAAATTCTGTCCAGAATTAAAAATCCAGGAGTAGTCGTCAAGCTCTTGCTGGGCGGCAGGCTGTTTCTGGCAAGACAGCAAAAAATGCTGCAGACATAACATCAAGCCATGACGCATCACTGAAATGTACAAACACAAAAATATTTTGGGGGCCACAAGAATTAAACAGAGGGCCATTGGAACACAAATGCTTTTACTTTTAAGGGACATATGGCAAGAGAAAAGAACTAGCTTTAAATACCTAATTGAACTAAGCAATATATTTGGCACTGTAAGTATATTACATTCATTTGTATATGTTGGATATAGAAAAGAGTTTTTGGTTTGTTTTTAGGGATTTCTTTACTTTTCTTTATTTTTTGAGACGGAGTCTTACTCTGTCATCCTGGGTAGAGTGCCATGGGGTCATAATTCACAGAAACCTCAAACTCTTTGGTTGAAGAGATTCTCTTGCCTCAGCCTCCTAAGTTGCTGGTACTACAGCTGCCCGCCACCTTGCCAGGGTAGTTTTTTTTTTTTTTTATTTTTAGTAGAGACAGGGTCTTGCTCTTGCTCAGGCTGGTGTTGATTGAGTTCAGGCAATCTACTCACTTTGGCCTTCTAGTGCACCAGGATTAAAGGCATGAGCCACTCACTTGACCACTACATAAACTTTTTTTACTGATGATTAATATTTTACATGTTTATGAGATACATATGATATTTTGCTACATTGATAATGGCACAAATACACTCTTGTGCCCTTCTGTATTAGACTTTCTCTTTGTTGAGGAAAATAAGGAGAATAAATAATAATGAATAAAAGGAATAACAAAATAATACAAATAAATAATATACAATCTCAGCTTTTAAGAATTAGCGAAGATTTTGTTTTGCCACTAAGAATAAAACATGTTGTCTAAATATAAGCAGGGCTCAAAGGCATCTTCTAAGTCATCTCATCCGACTACTTAGTTTTACAGAGAAGGAAACTGAAAACAGATAGTTAAGAATGTTTCCAATTTAGGATATAGCAACATTTATCTCTTACAAAACACAGAGTAAGAATTTTTGTAGCTTAAGGTAATGCCTTTCCGCGATTTTTAGTGTGTGCCTTCTGTTACACTTCATCAGGCAGTGGCATATTAAATCTCCAAAGCTTGGATGAAAAGGATTTTTTTGAAATTTTTTTTCCATAAAAATAAAAACGTGGTTTGAAAGTAAACATACAAAATTTTACCTGTGATTTTCTTGATTCGTGCAAATAGACAGTCTTCATATTACCTACGAACTGCAGGCTCAAATCTCTCTGAAGAAGAGTTTTTCTCTTAAATTCTTTTTGTCCCAAATAGCATTTATATTCAGAACTTCCCGTTATAAATGGATAAAGTAATGTCATGCACATATCATTTTCTCAGCTGCAATTTCCAAAAGAATGGGTTCTATGAAAATCATTCTGAATACCTGTATTTCTTACAAATCAGCCTCTATATAGTTTTAAAAATACTCTATTGATTCATTACCTGCCTCTTCACTGGCTCACATCTGGAGTGACATTTACAGAACCTCTCACTTATTAAACTTTCATTCTCTGGCCATTTCAGGCTCCTCTGTGTGGAATTATAGTGATCAATGGCTTTGTTCTGACAAGACCTTCAATCACAATGGAACAAAAATCATTAGCCTCAAGAATGTATTCTAAGTTCTCAAATCAGTATGAAAATAGACGTGAAGTATCTCGCCAACAAACTTTACTCAAATACGGTATACGAAGGTTTATTATGTACAAAGTCTAGTGGGGCATTAGTCAACATGATGGCTGCTGAGCAAGTCCCTTTGGAGTTTATTAAAAGAAACATGCTTCTTGGAATAAGTTCTTCAGACCACAGCTCTGTCATTTGTACTGTTTTGACCTTGCACAATTCTTCTGTTGCCTATGCATCTCATGTTTTTATCAAAGATAAAGATATCAAAATTATAATATGGGATATTCAATTAATTGATTCAATTAATGTCATGTAAGAGACTTCAAAGCTACATAAAGTAATCACAAACTTCATTAACCAGTAAGAATCATACAGGCATCCTCAAACTATGGCGGGCAGGCCACATACAACCCACCTACGACATTTATCCGGTCCGTGGATGATTTTCCCGCTGCCGCCTGTCCTACTTAGCAGCCAACTCATCCTGGGACCCAGAGTCTGGCTCTCCAATGGTCTGAGGGACAGTGAACTGGCCCCCTGTTTAAAAACTTTGAGGACCCCTGGATATATATGAACACTCATTTGTTCATGAATGTCTAAAGCACTGTTTTTGCCATTGGGGAGATATTATATATAAAATGCTCAATATACTAAGATAATGCCTCATATTTGATGCCATTAACATGGCAAGAATATGATTAGAAATAATTATGATGAGAACTAGATTTTACTGATAAAATAAATGAGCAGAGGCTGGGCACAGGGGCTCACGCCTGTAATCCCAGCATTTGGGACACCAAGGTGGGTGGATTGCCTGAGCTCACAGGTTCAAGATCAGCCTGAGCAAGACCCCGTCTCTAAAAATAGCTAGGCATTGTGGCAGGCACCTGTAGGCTCAGCTACTTGGGAGGCTGAGGCAAGAGAATCACTTGAACCTAAGAGTTTAAGGTTGCTGTGATCTATGATGCCACAGCACTCTACCAAGGGTGACAAAGTGAGACTCTATCTCACTAAAAAAAAAAAAAAAGAGCAGAAAAACACAGAGGCAGAGGAGCAGATAAGGAATAGGTACTGTCCATTGTAATAACAGAGAATAAAATAAACTAAAAGCTAAGAAGTCCCATATCCTTTGAAATAACCTTGGGTTATTAGGACTCAAATACAACTCGAATTTTCCTAACAAAGGCAAACAATGTAACCAAAAGGCATTTCCCTTACATTAATCCAAAATAAAAAATAAACAAAAATAAAATATTTAGAAGAAGAATAAAAAATGTGACAGTTGTTGGCAATTGTGTGGAAGAAAACTAATGTCAGGTTAGGGCAATGTGGTAACATACTAAGTAATTCTGACATGATAGCACCATGAAGACAGATAATGCTCTCCAGTATGATGTGAACATGCCTGAGAATTTTGGTTGCTATTTTCAGACAGAAGGAAAAGTCTCCTTACTTTGACTGGCATATGCTCATAAAATTAACTTTATATTTACTATGTGACCCAGGATTTATATGCTTAGATTTTTATCAAATAAAAATGATAGCATGTGTTCAAGAAAGACTTCAGTAAGAATATTTACTACAAATTGTTCAGAACCATAATAGTTTCAAATAAGATGTGTTTTAAGAGGAGAAAGGATAAATGGATGGAGTAAGTTTATATAATGGTATATTACTTATCAATAAATAGAAAACAACATCTCTCCATGTATATATCATCATGGGTTACTATCACAGATGTTATATTGTATAAAAGGATCCAGGAACAGAACAATTCATTTCATTTGTATAAAGCCTAAGAACAGGCAAAGCTAAGCTTAAAATTGCTCATTTAAGTCAGGGCGATCAGCTGAAAAGCAGCAAGAGGGGCCTTTGTGGGATGATAAAAATGTTTATTGTGATTGTACTTACATTGGTGTATAAGATCGTCCAAACTCATTACATCTTGCCGTTGAGACTGATGCATGCCTGGCATGGCATGATTAAACCTGCTTAATACTGAAAAATTAGCTTAGTGCTACACAACAAGGGCTGGGAGAGTTATGTATAGAATCAGGGAGATTTAGTGGATTGCCTCTTTATACTGTTTCTTTATGCTAATATCAACTGCCAATGGTAAACTTCCATCATCTAATGCATACAGGATAGCTTAAGGTAGAGCTCCAGTAAAGATTTGGATTTCCTAGCAGGGAAAAACAAACAAACAAGGAAATAAAGATATATGATGAGCTATTAGGAGAAACTTAGTGAAATAGATAGCACGAAATGGGTGGTGAAAGAAAGCAGCTATGGTCAATCAATTTTGCCTCCTTGAGCTATGTTGTATGTTAATTTTAACCCCTTTTTTTTGTAATCTGCTTTCTCCTATGCAGGTTTCCAATGGCGCCTCATTTTTAAATTTAAAGTTAGCTGTAAGTGTGACAGAATAGATTTCGTCTCCCAAATACTTTTGTCATTATCAAAGAAACCCTATAGCTAAAGAAAGAAGGTCTGTAGGTCTAATCACCTTCTAAAACTGGCAGAACTTTGGTTAAATATAATAATGATATTTCCTAGGAGCAAAATCCCTATCTATGGAATTATATTAGCAAGATGTCTCTCATTACAGTTATATACGAGAAGGAAGTCTTGGATATGTGGATTTATGTAGTGTGGCTCTCTTTTTTTTTTTTGAGATGGAGCCTCAAGCTATCCCCCTGGGTAGAGTGCCATGGCATCACAGCTCACAGCAACCTCCAACTCCTGTGAGCTGTGGTTGGGACTACAGGCGCTCGCCACAACACCCAGCCATTTTTTGGTTGCTGCCATCATTGTTGTTTGGCGGGCCCGGGTTGGGGATTCGAACCCGCCACCTTAGGTGTATGTGGCTGGCGCCTTAGCCACTTGAGCCACAGGCACCAAGGCTAATATGGCTTTCTTGAAAACATTATATGAAATAGGTGGCCATCTGAGGCATAAAATGGAGATGTTTTATAAACTAAAAACTATGGCTACATTTCATTAATAAAATCTGGGTCAGAAGGATGTGCCCAAGGCCGAAAGATGGATGTAGAATATGCCAGACCTTTTTCTGTTTACTTGTGTGTTTTATTGATATCCTTAAAATCAGTAGGAAAATCTGACAGATTTCTGATTTCTGTGAATATGACTGGACAAACTGATCACATATGTTAGTTAGTTTGCTCATATTCTTCAGCCACTCTCTTTCTGGTGTGCTCTGATCTAGGAAACTCTGCTCCATAGACTGCATCTACATCTTCCCATTGCGCCATGGATCACAGTGAGTGGTAGAACTTGGAGTGTAGTTTCATAGTAGGGTAGCTATAACCCAATTTTAATCCAGGAATATGGGAAGAGGGGAGAGGAAGGGGAGGGGAGGGAGGAGGATGGGTGGAGGGAGGGTGATTGGTGGGATCACAACTATAAGGGTTCATCCTATAAGGGTACATGTGAATCTCTCTAAATGTAGAATATAAATGTCTTAACACAATAACTAAGAAAAAGACATGTTAACCAGTTGGATGAAAGTATTTCAAATTGTATACAAAAACAGTACACTGTACCCCATGATAGTATTAATGTACACTGCTATGATTTAATAAAAAATAAATAAATAAACATGAAAAAAAAAGAATTTGGAGTTTAGGGTTAGAGAAAAATGGAGACAGTGATACTTGTAGTTTCCCATCCTAGCTATAAATTTCCCTGCATGTAAAATTGTCATGCCTGACTTACGAGGCATTTATCTCCATCATGGCATAGTAAATATAAAGTGTGGAGAACTATCCCTGGCACTTGATAAGTAATCAAAAATGGTGTTAAAACACAGCAAGACCCCTTGAAATATACAGCATGATACTTGCTCAAGATGTAAATTATTTGACATTGAAATATGTTTATTAAAACACAGGTTTAGGAATACGTAAAAAAAATAAAAGATATATCATTTGCTCTCACCAATCTTGTAGGATTTTACTTGTACTTGTGTGTTTGAATTATATAGCAGAATCCTAAATAATCGGATGTGGACTGCAGAGAATCTAGGACCCCAGGAAAGAGGGAGAGTAAAATGAGCGGAAAAACCAGACGGCCTGATGTGAGCTCAGTTTGGGATGTTGGTTAGAAACTGAAGACACTGTAGAGGAGGAAAACAGACATTTAAGGCAAGAAGAAGGCCAAAGACAAAAGCATAGATTTTTTTTATTCTTTTTGTTTTTTTACTCTGTCATCTACCCATTTATTTATTCAAAAGATATTTATCAGGCACCTATAATGTGAATGGTACTAGTTTAGGGATAAAAACATCTGTGAAAAAGATAAAAAATATCCCCCCCATAGAACCTATATTTTACTTCGAGGAAACAGTCAATAAATAAATAAAATATAATATATGTCAGATAAAGATTATTGTAGAAATAGCAACATATTAAGAGCCTCTGAAACATATTGGGTGAGTTACGGTAATGTATATGGAGTAGTCAAGAATGGCCTCACTTATATTAGCTGCATTTAAGCAGAAACTACAGGAAAAGAGACAAAGAGAAACCTAATTTCTAGCTGAAGACTATGGCTGTGGCATAAAATCTACAGCCAATTCAGTCTTCTCATGGGTTCTGAAGAACCTAGGGTAGAACTAATTTGTTCTAACATTTCAAAGTTTGTGAAATTGTAGAGTTCTTAGTGTTGCTGTTCTTTTTAAAAATGCTTTGAGTCGTTTCCTGTTTTATTCATTCAAGCCTGACTGTCCACAAATGTGAAAAAACATGATTGGTTATCTAAGCAGTTACACTTGTTAGATCAATGGGAAGACAGCCACACTGGTACACTATGGTATGCAATTGGCCATTTCCATGAAGAGATTAAAAATGGAAAGTGGATATTCAAATAATCAACCTGTGGTTATCTGGAATAAAGTGCATATTAAAAGCAAGGCTTTGGTAGATTAAATGCTACCTATTTGAATCTGTTATAAAACCAAAAGGAACATAAGAACAGGGGTGAGGTGGTGGGTAAGTGTCTTATTCTGACCTCACTAGGATCTTAGAGAAAATAAAAACTCAAAAGTGCAATTCTCTACTTAGAGGGCATAATTAGAGGATCAGAGAATTTTTATGAGCCCACTAGTTCTGTCTGAAAATCAGCTGAAATTTATAATTAAATCTCACAGCTTGTTTTATTACAGTTAAAGTGAATTAAGGACAAAACCAGGTGTTGGATTTAAAAGTGAGGAACAGAAAATTAGGGTAAGAAGTACAAAAAAATGAGCAAATTTGCAATTATGAATAATGTTGTGTGAGTCCCTTGCTAGCAGAAGCAGTCATGCTCCTCTGTGTGAGGAAGCTAGTTCCACCTTGTTGGGGATGACCTGCAGTGGATACACTTCTAAGGAATAGTAATTCTCTTAATTTCCCAAGATCACTGCTCTTATTCACTCCACCTTATAATTGGGCTCTAATTCCAGCCTTCTTCAAGTAGAAGAAAAATCAAAGTCTGAACTAGGAGTAGATAGATTATATGTGAAAAAATTACAAAAGTTTACTAATTTATATTAACTTAAAATTGGGAATATATTTATACATATATGTGTGTCTATATGCACACACATTCTGTCTGTGGTAAATAAGGGAGAAAATAACATAATATCAAATTGGAAAATTTTACAAATATGAATGAATGATACTTCATGCTTGTTGTAATAACTATTGTCAAAAGACTTTTTTTTTTTTTTTAGGAAAAAACTCTTTAAAAAAAGCCTGTCAGTAGAAACTTAAATTAGTACAGCCATTATATATATTTATAATATGTATATTTTATATATAGGTATAACATTTATGTTATATATATTATATATATAAACAGTATGAGGGACTCAAAACAGTAAAATATATTATATGTTATACTTACAACATATATATTTATATATGTTATTATATATATGTTATGCTTATATATGTTACATATATTATATATGTTATACTTACATGTTATACATTATATATATAAACAGTATGAGGGTCTCAAAACACTAAAATTCAAATTTGCTATGTTCCAACAATCTCACTTCTATCGAATGCAATAGAATCTGAACGTTGAAGAGCTAGCTACACTCCCATGTTCATGTAGCATTATTCATAGGAGCTGAGATGCAGAAGCAACCTAAGTATTCACCAATGGATTAATAAAGACAATTTCATATATGCGATTGTGCTATTAAATTGTAATAGGGAAGGCAATCTTGTCGTTTGTGACAACATGGATGAATGCAGAGGAGATTTAGCTAAGTGCCATAAGCCAGGCCCAGAAAGAGAAATACTGCATATCCTCAAAATTACGAACAGGATCGAACAAAGCCAAACTCATGGACAAGAGTAGAGTGGTGGTTACCATGGGGAGAGAAAAGGAGGGGGGATGCTGGTCAGAGGCTACAAAGTTTCAGTGAGACAGGAGGAATAAGTTCTGGGATCTATCATATAGCATGGTGACTATAGCTACCAGTAGTGTACCTATTTGAAAATTTCTAAGTGAGTAGATCTTAAATATCTCAAAATGATATGTTCATTAGCTTGATTTAATTATTGCATAATGTACACACATGTCAAAAAAGCATGTTCAACATAAGCATATGCAATGTCTATTTGTCAAATAAACTTTAATAAAGCTGAAAAAAATAAAATAAATGTACATATATGAAAAATATATTATAATATGATAAATAATAACATTTAAGTACTATACTAGGAACAGGCATATCAATACTAGACAAAAAACTTCCAAAACTAGAAGTTTATTTCACAGTGACAATACAGTCAATCTATTAAGAAGATAAATGCCTATGTTTACATACGTGGTTATGTGTTTCATAACAAAATTTCAATATTAAAGAAATGAAAATGATAGAACTTAGAAAAAATAGATCACAATTACATTTGGTGAATTAAACATCACTTCCTTAGTAACTGATACAACAAATGGACAGATAATCAGCAGAAACTGAGACATACAGTGTAGCAGCCCGTATAGCCTATGGCTAGGAGGAGTGAGAGTTATGAGTAACATCTGGATAGCTCAATAATGGAACATTTTGGTGAAAAGGGCATGGGGAGGAGTTTAGCTCTCCTAACAAGCATGAGAGAGCTCGCGAGAAGAGAGCATTGGTGAATTGGCAATCTCTACACCTGTGGTGTTGAGAGGCACGAGATCAGCCTTATATTAGGCTGGCGGAGCAGGCAGTTGGGAGCATGTGCATTCCATGATGGCCTCGCTGACTCTCATTTTGTCTCCTCTCTTGCCTGCAAGAAAGCCAGCACAGTGTCTCTCTGCTGAAGAGCACTAAGCTCTGCTAAAGACTAAGATCTATTCTAAGACTACTTCACCCTCAAAAACTATCTCACTCTCTCCCTTCTGCTAAGGTAAATGGCCCTCAGGTCCCTAAGAGCAATTGTTCTTGAGCAAGATACCAGTATAGGGGTCCACGTCTGGAATACAGCTAGCTAGGCTGGGGCGGAGACCAACAAATCCTGGGCCCTGATAAGTGGCGTCCAGAAGGGACCCCACAAGCGGAGTCAGTGGGACAGTGAATGCCACCGACAAATGGCGTATCCGGCAGGATGTTGGACAAGCCCCTGAGATCTGGTAGATGCAGGCTGAAGGCAGAATAAGAACAAACAAAAGGAAAAGAGAAAGGAGAAATATGTAGGGGGAAAAGAAATATCTAAGGAAAAGACAGCCAACAATAGACCTTGCTCCTTCGTTTTTTTTCCCCTTTCCTGACCTTTGTCTTTCCAAATTCTAACTACCTCTCCTGTGGAAAAAAGCCAAAAAACCTTTAGTCTCTTCTGTGAAGTGGCTGGGGGAAATAGATAAAAGCCTTTGGAAAGGAAAGAGAAAAGATTGAATTAGGAGATAATGAACCTTTAGTAAGCAAAAGCCTTAGGTGAAATATTAAAGAGAAAAGAAGTTTGGGAATAGGTTGCAAGAGTTAACCGAGTTAGGGAAAGGAATCTTAAATTGCCTTCCCCACACCAGAGTCCACTTCTAGCAGCAAGCAGCTTTGGAATGATCGACACCCCCTGTCCCTTTAAGGCAATAAAAGGTTCAGTTTGAAAGGGAAAGACTATAAGAGGTAAAAAGGCTGACAGAAAAGGCCAGAAGAGAAAAATTATGGCAAACGAGATACAATGGCTAAAAGATTAAACAGTGTTACAGTTGAGCCAGTAAATGCTGTATTAACATGGCAACTCAAATTAGGCAGCTAGGAGATCAGCTGAGTAAATCCCCCAGTTAACATCAAATATCATAAAGGTGGGAAGCTGGGCCATATGAGAAAAAACTGCTGGGAAAAAAAACAAAAAAAAAACAAAAAACAGGATACCCTCCAAAAGAGCCCTTTCTCTTTAAGTGATCTAGGGAAATACAGTACCCAAACTTCCAGGCTCCTGCCTTAGGGCAAAGGACTGCTGCTTTCAAATCAGTAAGAGTTTCTTGAATGTCTTTATTTCAAACTATTCTTCAAACTATTCTTGGAAACAGTATTAATTCAATCCTATGCCACGAGAATGCCCGTAAGTGTGGTGGACCTGTGAAACCTTACAGAGTTGAGGAAATTAAACCAGACCAAGAGATGACAATGGAGAAAAAGTAGATAATCTATCTTTTGATCTTTTCCATTAAGTTTTTGGTTACCCTAAGTTTCAGGATAAGGGTAACCCCCCCTTTGGTTAAATATGGTTACCCTGAGTCCCAGACATAAGTAATCCCCCTCTTACCAGCAAGTACTGTTAAGCACATCCTAACAAAGGGTGTTAGGACATGCCCCAAGGGAAAGAAAAGCTCGAGGTAAGCAAGCAAATCTTCAGAAGAATGTGAGGTCGCAAAGGGAAGAGCATTTCAAAGGTCCCTTTTATGTTAGGGAACTCCATTAGAGATAAAGTCTGGAATCACCTAGGGAAGGAAATATTCTGCAGGAAAAGCAGTCTCTGTTCGCTGGCTGCTAAAGGCAGAAGTAGCAACTTGCCAACTACTAAGTGCGGAAGCAGTAAAGGTTGATTAAAGCAAGGAGAATTTCATTACCAAGGATCAGGAAGGGCACAGTCTCTGGAAAAGCAAAACCTGTTAGTACTGAGAATTTCGCTACCAAGAATGGTTTGTAGTGGAGCCTCTGAACAATGAGAATAATATTCTTGCTTGCAAAGAGCAAAGGAAAGGCTTCAGGCAAGGAAGCAAGGCCTCTGTTCAAGGCAGTAGGGTCTTCCCTACCCAGGACCGTGGGAAGCGAAATCTCTGGAAAGGTGAATCTCTGTTCACCGCAGTTAGGAATTTTGCTACCAAACAACCGCAAGTAGCAAAACCTTTGGAACAGTGAGAGTAAAATCCTTGCTTGCAAAGATAGCAAGGAAAGTGTAATCTTCTATTTATCCATTGAGTACAATTCAAATAACAAAGTTCAGACAGTCAAAGAAATGGTAAATTCTCTCAGCTGAGATTTTCTCAGTTTGTTTTGTCAACTTAAAAAGACCTTTAAGGGAAGGAACATTACAATCACCATTTTTCCCCTAGCAGGGGCTAATAGTTTAAAGAGTCCCTACCTGGAATTTAGAACTTTGACAATCACCATATTCTTTTGCCTAGCAAAAAGAAAAAGGCGAGACAACAGGAAGAACTGCCCTTACCACATAAAAAATGATTTTGTTTGTGTATAAAAAGTGGGGGGGGGATGTAGTAGCCCATATAGCCCATGGCTAGAAGGAGTGAGAGTTATAAGTAATATCTATATAACTCAATAATGGAACACATTGGTGAAAGGGGCTTGGGGAGGGATTTAGCTCTCCTAACAAGCAAGAGAGCTGGAGGGATGAGAGGGTTAGTAAATTGAAAGTCTCAACACCTGTGTTGAGAGACAGGAAATCAGCCTTAATTAGGCTGGAGGAGAAGGCAGTTTGGAGCGCCCACATTCTGTCACAGACCTGCTTACTCTGACTCTATTGCTTCCCCCATCTGCAGAACACCAGCATGGCATCTTTCTGCTGAAGAGCGTTAAGCTCTGCTAAAGACAAAGATCTATTCCAAGAATACTTCACCCTCAAAGACTCTCTCTCTCCCTTCTGCTAAGGTAAATAGCCCTCAGGCACCTAAGAGCAATTGTTCCTGAGCAAGATACCAGTATAGCAGTTCTGTCCAGGTCTGGAACACAGCTAGATAGGCTAGGACGGGAGACCAACCAGCCCCAGGCCCTGATAAGTGGTGTCCATGAAAGGACCAAGACATACAAGATTTGAGCAACACTATCAACCAACTTGATTTAATTGGTAATTACAGAATACTCCACCCAACAATAGCAGAATACACAATTTTCTCAATAGTATACAAACTGACCAATATATACCATATTATATACTCTGTCATAAAATGGCTAAAAATATTAAAATTTTAGGATTGAAAATACATGTAACTACAATGGAATTAACATCACAAATTAATAACATTTAAATATCTGGAAAACATTGGAAACTAAACAGTATCCTTTTAAACAACTCCTGGGTTAAAATAAGAAACCACAGGGGGAATTAGAAACCATGTAAAAATAAAATACAAATATGGCCTATCTAAGTTTGCAGGGTGTATTTAAATCAGTGGCCTGAGGGAAATTTGTAGCATTGACTAGGAATTAGTGTTATTTTTTAGTCTCTAATCTCTATTTTCACAAAAAGAAAAAAGAAAAGTATAATTAAGAACATTTTCTTGGAAAGATAAATATTTTGAGTCCACGTTTCTGAAATAGTATCAATATGTACCAAATGGGTACTTCAATTATTAAAATGCTGACTTACCTCCCTTTATCACAGCTCAAATTATAATCACTAAAATGTGGAAACAACCTAAATACTCACTAACCCCGGAATGGATTAGCAAGCTGTGAAGCTGTGGTATATGTATACCATGCAATACTATTCAGCCACTAAGAACGATGGAGACTTCACATCTTTTGTATTAACCTGGGTGGACATGGAACACATTCTTCTTGGTAAAGTATCTCAAGAATGGAGAAGGAGGAATCCAATGAACTCAACTCTAATATGAAAGCAGTAGCTGAACTAATACAAGGGATGAGGTAGGGGAATGAGAGAGTGGATAGGAGGAGGAAGGGGAATGGGGGGTCACAAGTATGACACACGCTTGGGGGTAGGGCACAATTATAAGAGGGACTTTATCTAACAAATGCAATCAGTGTAGCCTAATTCTTTGTGCCCTCAATGAATTCCAAACAATTGTTTAAAATACTGACTAGGCACTGTTTTGAAAAAAAAATTTAAATCAAAAATTCAATCATAGAAAAATATTCTTTTTTTTTTTTTTTTTTTTTTTTTTGAGATGGAGCCTCAAGCTATCCCCCTGGGTAGAGTGCCATGGCATCACAGCTCATAGCAACCTCCAACTCCTGGGCTCAAGCAAGTCTCTTGCCTCTGCCTCCCAAGTAGCTGGGACCACAGGCGCCCGCCACAACGCCCGGCCATTTTTTGGTTGCAGCCATCGTTGTTGTTTGGCAGCCCGGGCTGGGGATTCGAACCCGCTGAAAAATATTCTAAGGTGGAAAAAAGATGCTAATCTACACAATGCCATGTATTGCAATTGATACTGCTAGTAGCAGCATAAGATTAGAAATGAATAGTTTCAAAATTGATATTCTCTAACCAAGTCCATCTCTGGGCAAATAACACACTTGCTCTGAAATTTAATATCTTTACCTATAAAGTGAAAACGTCCAATTTGTTGAAATATAAAGTCCTATTTCTCTTTAAAATTACAGACTTTTACTTGACAAATCTTATTAAGGGCCTGCTGAAATGTATTTTGAGAAGTGCTTAATAGAAAGATTTTTTAGTCTTTTTCTTCAAATTTCTTACAATTGGGTTGCATCAAAGGAATCCTCTGAAAGTAATGGAGATGCAGATTAGTCTCTGATATAGCTTAAAATGTAAATGTAAACCAAATAATATGAAGATATTGAAATATGATATTTTTCTTGGTGTAGGTGACAGAATTGTGGATATCTTTATCTCCCGATCATTGTATTCTCCAAAATTAACAAATTGACCCCAGTCTTTCTTCAGATGTCTGTAAGATTTATCTCAAGAAAGCTAAATTAGCATCACATTATCACATATTCTTTTTTTTTTTTTTTTACATTATCACATAATCTTAAGCCAGGTTTTGTAAGCTAACTAATAAAAAGAGTAGTGGCCTGGTCCAAAGAATGTGAAAACTTTATCTGGCCCACAATAGCTAGAGGCACCACTGCTGCTTTTTGAAAAATGCCGTAACAAGGCGGCTTTGAACAAAGCCTGTCTCTGCAGAGTGTGCAAGGTAGCACAGCCAGGGTGACACTTTTGGACTGTGCTCTGTGGTCCAAATTACAGCCGTCCACAAGCAACCTAGGAAAAATATTAATCAAGCCGATGTCAAAAACTTCTCAAAGCTTACAAATGTCACACACAAGATCACTACTGGGAATGAGGACAATGAAGTTTTCACAGATTCCTGAGAAGTATCACTTTTAACTTGAAAACGCTGACTTGGGTGTCTCTCTTTGGCTCCAGGGTTTAGTTTTTAGATGTTTCCTTCACTCATTGTCCCCAGACAATGACTCGCTGTCAAGTTGCTTTACTAGCAAGGAAGCCACTGCTTGCCTTGTTAATTTTCCATCCCCTCAGCTCATGAAGAAAAAAAATGAATATTTATTACATTTAGGAATTGAAGACATTAAAAAAACACATTGACGTTGATCATTATGTCTGAATCCCTAAGTGAAAATTAAAAGGCACAATTTCTTTTGTTCTCGTTATGTTACTAAACAAGATGAGGCACAATTTTAAGCTGCAGGAGAACAAGACAGCACAGGAATGCCCTTTGCTTTCTCCGTGTGACTTCAGTATTATCCCTTAAGAAAAGCTGCTGAAAATAACTAGTCATTTTATAGTAATTTAAACATACCAAGACTGACAATTCGATATGCCCCTAAGCTCTCCATGATCCATTTCAAGTCTTCCAAGTCTATTTATAAAAAAAAAAAAAAAAAACTACAGAAGAATCCAAAGATCATTTCCTAAATGGACCCACCTGACTGAAAAAGGCTATATTCAGCATGTGAAATGAACCCAAGAATATATCTCAGAATAACTGTAGTCTTTGAGGCAAGCTTTAGCCTTTGAAAATCCAGAAATCCAGAATATTAAAATTACAGAGAAACTTTTTGATACATTACTGATCAGAACACTGAGGATATGTTGACCGCCATCAATGTAATATTTATTAGACGTCTCACTTCAATTAATATAAATGATATTAACATTTGTGGTCCTCAACATGTAGAGTAAAAAATTGACATCAAATATGTAGTGTCATTGTTAAAGTGTGAGAGCATCAGTCTACATTAAGCACATCAGGAAGTATGCCCAGAGTGATAGTGTCACTTGTCCAAAAAGCAAAGTCAGGATTTAAATTTAAGTATTTAATTTCAAGACTTCCCCCTGTGTCTTAGTCTCTGGTGTGACCAACAGAAATCAGAATGCCTCTCCTCTGCCATTTATTCACTAAAATGTTATGTGAACGCCTACAGGTTTTTACATAGGTCTTTCATAGTCTTTGAATCCTGAATTTGAAAAGGAATGCTAGAATTCTCTAATCCCCAACCCCACAGTCCCTGAGCTTTGAATACATGTGTGAGTAAATATTATTTTTATTCAGTATACAACTTACTATTGCCATAAGTGGTTCCTTATATTTCTGGATACTTTACAAAAAGAGTTAATTTCATATTTAGTTGAAATCATTTCTCTGTTATTTCCACTAGCCACACTTGGTTATTCCCTGAAGGTGTATCACACATAGTTCTGCCATGATTACATGGCCTGCTTTGTTTAAACTGACCTTAACATCTAACTTCTAATATATTGAATCCCCAGCTGCTCCCATTGTATTGGCTGTGAGTGTCCACTGCTGAGTAGTGCTTCCTACTACTCTACTTTCTATTCATACAATAATGAAGACCCCAGGAGGCTTCCTCATACTGACATAATCTTTGGGGAATGTGGCGCATGTTATTTTGAAACTCTTCTTCCACTATCCCAAACAACTGTAAATTAGGTCTGCTCATTTTGTCTGTGTGACCTGCAACAATACAGGTGTATGGTTAAATAGAATTAAACAGTAACAGGTTTATAACTAGGGTATATTTTAAAACAACTGTAAGAGTGGAATTTAAATGTTACACAAAAAAACAGAAATGCCTGAGGTGATGGATACCCCAAGCCCCTTGCTTTGATCAATTCATATTGTATGCCTGTATCATAGCATCATATGGATGTTGCGTTGGGGTTTCACGAGAGACAGACAGCGTCACCACAGGTGCAGTCTCGCATCTGGAATTATTATAGTGAAAGAGAGAGACTACCCGCTGATGGCAAGTAGCCAAGCTTTATTGTTCAAGACCACCTTTTATAGTTGGCTGGTCATGTACACATTATTAATTAATAAGCAAAGCATTCATACTATCTTCTAAAGTTATTTCAACCTTCAAAGAGACACAAAGTTTGAAACCTTGAAACAGCTGCAAAAGGGAGTTTGTCTAAAGACTTGAGACTACCAAGAG
>CAUYQV010033801.1:0-29858 GCA_963574575.1 Galagoides demidoff | reverse complement strand
GTGCTGTGGCATCACAGCTCACAGCAACCTCCAACTCCTGGGCTCAAGCGAGTCTCCTGCCTCAGCCTCCCAAGTAGCTGGGACCACAGGCGCCCATCACAACACCCTGCTATTTTTTGGTTGCAGCCATCATTGTTGTTTTGGTGGGCCCAGGCTGGATTTGAACCTGCCACCTTAGGTGTATGTGGCTGGTGCCTTAGCCACTTGAGCCACAGGTGCCAAGCCTATCTAGGAAGTTTTATTGGCCATAAGTATTATATGTTCTTGAGATCTAACAGCTAACACCCCCTCCCCCAAAAGAATAAGAATTAGGGAAATTTGGACTATGTCAATAGTTCTTACTTATTGAGCATTTATTATGTGTCAGGCATTATTCTAAGCTTTTTATTTATAATGTACTAAATAATCCTTAGTTAACATTATGTGTTAGATATTATTATTATCACCACTTTACAGATGAGGAAGTGGAAGGTCAGGAAGGCCACATCCTCAGTCTCAGCCACTCAGCTGGGGAGTAGCAGATGCAGGATTTAAATAAGCAGAGGTATCTAATGCAAAGCCAGTGCTGACTGAGAGAGGAGGGGAAACACAGCTGCTGACACCCATCCCTCTGACAGGGAAGGGAAAACAAGGAGAATTAGGATGACGGCTTGGCGCCTGTGGCTCAAGTGGCTAAGACGCCAGCCACATACACCTAAGGTGGTGGGTTCAAATCCAACCCGGGCCCGCCAAACAACAATGACGGCTGCAACCAAAAAATAGCCAGGCGTTGTGGCGGGCACCTGTGGTCCCAGCTACTTGGGAGGTGGAGGCAGGAGAATCTCTTGAGCCCAGGAGTTGGAGGTTGCTGTGAGCTGTGATGCCAAAGCACTCTACCCAGGGGGACAACTTGAGGCTCTGTCTCAAAAAAAAAAAAGTCTTTCTTCCTTCCTTCTTTCTTTCATTTTTTTATTTCTCTCTTTTCTTTTTGTAGATAGGGTCTTACTCTGTTGCCCAGGTTACAGTGCTGTGGCACAATCATAGCTTACTGTAACCTTGGACTCTTGGACTCCTGGACCCAAGCAATTCTTCCCTCAGTCCCCTGAAGCTGGGACTACAGGCATTAGTCACTATGCCAGCTAATTTTACAAATTTTGAAGAGATGGGGTCTCACTCTATTGCCCAGGTTGGTCTCAAAGTTCTAGGGTCAGGCAAACCTCTTTAACCTCCCAAAGTGCTGGGATTACAGTTGTGAGCTGCTGCACCTGACCAAGAGCTATGTTTTCAAAGGAGGAACCAAGGGTATTGAACTTGGAAAAACCCAACAGGAGATTTGTGTGTTGTGGAAGGCTTATTCTGCATAGAGGATTATGGTCTATCAAGAACATTTCCTGGGTGGTGCCTGTGGCTCAAAGGAGTAAGGTGCCGGTCCCATATGCCGGAGGTGGCAGGTTCAAATCCAGCCCTGGCTAAAAACTGCAAAAAAGGAAAAAAAAAATTTCCTGTGGAACTGCTACCCTCTGGCAATGACCCAACTGTTTTCCTCTCACCCAGGGCCCCTGGCCTCTCAGGTCTCACAAATGCCTCTCTTATCCACCCTCCCTTCCCTCTAAGCTCTCTGCTACCCACTGACCTTAGCCTGGCAAGAATCTCCTTACACCCTTGCTGATGGCACTTCTCTACCCCTTCTGGCATGCCCCTCTGCCCTGACTTTTCTCATTTTGATCCATCCATGCCTGTTTACCACTAGTAAGCACTTCTCTGCTGTTGCCCTAGACTCAAAAACCTGCACTAGCTCTTAAGTCTTGTCACTTCCTTGGAATTAGTCTCCTGTACTTGAATTTTCCTGCTTTCTCCAGCCCCACTTTGCCCCTCTACATTTACCTGCTGCCTGATCTGTCACTGTCAGCTGTCAGGGTGTGTCCCTATCTATCAGTGCTGGAATGCCCCAGCTCCACACCATCCCTCAAGGAATCACAGTCACATTCTCACCCTTCCAATCGTAGTCTCTCTGTGGCCTGCTGAGGCACTTACCTCCCTGTATCACACAGTGATAATTGTATCTAATTGTATCATATATGTCTTTTCCTAAGTGGCAGAATGATCTCTTTCAGAATAGGCACAATTCATTCAGAAACTGTTTATCACATTACTGTGCAGCCAGACACTCTGCTCCGTTACACTGTAGCGCAATGCAGCATGGCCCTTGCCCTCCAGTTGTTTATCTCCTTCCACATTTCCCTAATATTATTCTGGTGCCAATTCTCCTGGTCCAAACAGAGACCTGTGCACATAGTCAGTGCTCTTTTTCCTCTGGTTGAGTGGAGCCCAGGAGGGATAGAGACGAGTCTGAGGGCTCTGTGTTCCCTGGAGTGGATGTGTTCTTTTAGGCCTTCGACCATCTTGGCTCCAGGCAGGCCTGGTCCTGATTATAGTTGGAGACACAGCCAGCTTTCCAGAGACTGTGACCCAATATCACCCCTTGTTGGAGAACAAGATAACAACAGCTGTAGAGTTTAGAATAGAAAGAGAAAAAAAAAAAAAGAAAAGAAAAAAAGACAATATCCAGCATTTTAGCAATCTGTAGCAGTGATTCTCATTTTCAAATCTTTGTCCTTTCTCAAGTTTTTACCTTAACAATTTGAATGTTGGGAAGGTGAAGGGCTGAATAATGGAGCCTTGTTGAATGCTTTAGTGGTAATAATAGTGGTGATGATGCTTGACACAGGAAGCAGTAGAAAGAGTACAACCTTGCTACTCTCTTCATCATTCCTCTGGGTTCTCCAGTTCCTGTTTCCCCTGGCCTGGGTGTGTACTCTCCCCTACAGTGGTTTGCCTGCCCCCTCTCACAGTACATTGCTTTTCTAGCTCATGGGTAAATATTGAACTATTTGGGTTTCGAATGCCTGCCCCTGAAACTCCTGCTGGGCTAGATAAACATACTGGGAGAACATCTCTTAAGAATTGCTTTTGGATAGGCTATAATGCAGTTAACTCACTGACTGAGTCCTTGCAGTGGTCAGCACTATGTTGCCCTCCTGCTCGCCTGGGATTGTGGTGGGGGAGGGAGGGCAGTGATCTCTGCCCTCCATCTGGGAGCTTGTGGTCCAGTTGGGGAGAGAGGACTCACACACTGGGAATGCTTGGAGGCTGAGTGGAAGGCAGCTGCAGAAGCCTAAAGGAGGATTCTTGGCTGAGTAGGAAGTGGTGCTATGTTATTGCCAGATCCCTTGCAATACTTAAGTTTCTGGTTTTAAGTGGAATTCAGTCAAGTGCCAAAATGTCTGCTGTAGACAATGGGTGATGTGGGCTGGTGGGAAAGGAAACGTGGCCTCTTTTCTATGAGGAGAGGAGAACAGGGATGGGCTGTAGGAGAGTAGACTGAGAGGAGGGAGTTGCTGTGGTTTATTAATCTGCTGGTATTCATCTCCCTGAAATGTCCCTAGACCTGTCCTGGGCCTCCAGCTCACACCTGGGCTTCATGCCCTGAGTCTCTCTCTGTCCCATTTACCCAAGCCCAGTGCCCTTTTTGCTCATGACTCAGACTTTCTCTCTCTCTCTCTCTCTCTCCTAACTTGGACCCTGCACTTCCCTTCCCATTCCTCTGAAATGAGCTGGGGTTTGTAAGGTGAGGCTGCTGTTCAGGCTAGGAAATCCAAGTCTCATCTTGGTGAGTTGGCCTCTGGTGAAGACCCTGGCTGACTAGAAAGTAGAAGCAAAGGGTCAGAGGCCAGGATGGCTGAAGGAACTTAGGGTACTGATTCAGAGAACATGATTAGGCTGGGAGGAAGAAGCCTAAGGAGGGAACTTGAAACTTCTCAGTTTGGGGATGGGATGTTAAGCAGAGACTATGACATATGGTGGTCCAAAATTACATTTCTAGGCCAGGCATGGTGGTTCACACCTGTAGTCCCAGCTACTCAAGAGGTGGGAGGATCCATTGAGGCCAGGAGTTTGAAAGGAGCCTGAGTCAAATAATGTAGCAAGACTGCTTCTCTATAAAAACATTTTTTTTTTTTGAGACAGAGTCTCACTCTGTTGCCCCCTGTAGAGTACTGTGGCATCATAGCTCACAGCAACGTCAAACTCTTGAGCTTGAAGCAATTCTCTTGCCTCAGCCTCTTGAGTAGCTGGGATTACAGGAGCCCACCAGAATGCCTAGCTATTTTTAATTATTTTTATTTATTTATTTTTTGAGACAGAGTCTCAATCTGTCACCCTCTGTAAAGTGCAGTCATGTCATAGCTCACAGCAACCTCAAACTCTTGGGCTTAAGCGATTCTTTTGCTTCAGCCTCCCAAGGCTGAACTGGGACTAACAGTGCCTGCCACAATGCCCAGCTATTTTCTTGTTGCAGTTGTCATTGTTGTTTGTTTAGTAGGCCTGGGCCTGCTTCGAACCTGCCAGCCCCAGTGTATGTGGCCAGTGTCCTAACCACTGAGCATGGGTGCCCAGCCACCACCTGGCTATTTTTAGAGATGAGGTCTCACTGTGGCTCAGGCTGGTCTCAAACTTATGAGCTCAGGCAATCCACCCACCTTGGCCTCCCAAGTGCTAGGATTACAACTACGAGCCACCATGTCCAGCCTACAAAAAATTTTTTTAAAAAGAAAAGAAATTAGGGTGCCTGTGGCTCAAAGACTAGGGCGCTGGCCCCAAATGCCAGAGGTGGCAGGTTTAAACCCAGCCCCGGCCAAAGAAAAAAAAATTAGTGTGTGTCTGTAATCCTAGCAAATTGAGAGGCTAAGGCAGGAGGATTACTTGAGCCCAGGAATTTGAGGCTGCAGTGAACTATGATTATGTCACTGTACATTAGCCTGGGTGGGAGAGGAAGACTCTGATTATTTATTTATTTATTTATTTTGAGACACATTCTTACTCTATTGCCCCAGGCTAGAGTGCTATGACATCATAGCTCACAGCAACCTCTAATTCCTGGGCTCAAGTGATCTTCTTGCCTCAGCCATCTGAGTAGCTGGAGCTACAAGTGCCCACTACAACATCCAGCTAGTTTTTCTATTTTTAGTAGAGATGGGGTCTCACTCTTGCTCAGGCTGGTCTTTTTTTTTTTTTTTTTTTTTGAGACGAAGCCTCAAGCTATCCCCCTGGGTAGAGTGCCGTGGCATCATAGTTCATAGCAACCTCCAACTCCTGGGCCCAAGCGAGTCTCCTGCCTCCACCTCCCAAGTAGCTGGGACCACAGGCGTCCACCACAACGCCCGGCCATTTTTTGGTTGCAGCCATCATTGTTGTTTGGCGAGCCCGGGCTGGGGATTCGAGCCCGCCACCTTAGGTGTACGTGACTGGCGCCTTAGCCGATTGAGCCACAGGCGCCGAGCCCTCAGGCTGGTCTTAAACTCAGCTCGAGCGAACCACCAGGCCTCTCAGAGTGCTGGAATTACAGGCCTGAGCTGGGCTAAGCCTCTGTCTCTTAGAAAAAATAAAAATGAAAACACAAAATAGCCCTGTGGGGTGGATCTCCTCCCTGTCTGGCTTCTGGACAAGTGGGTTGGTTCCCTATTCTTTTGCTGCCTCAGAGCAGGGGTGCAAGGGGTGGAGACCATCTTGGAGCAGGTGAGTAAAGTGTCTGCTTTGTGGGAGGGTGGGGTCCTGGGAAGATCCTACCCAGGGGAAGTTTAATGGAACCTGAGATGCCTGAAGCCAGGGCTGATCTAGGCCCTGCTTTGATGGGCAAGGGGAGGCACCTGTGACCCTAAAGGTGAGTCATGCTCACCCAGAAGGGAGCCTTTCACTGTACACACATTGTATCCTTACATCCCTTACATGAAGGATGCTGTTACTTACATGCTGTTCCCCTGCATAGTGGGGGAAGAGGGAAGGGGGCTTCTTGGTCTCAGGGCCAGGTGCCCTGACCTCAGGCTTGGTGCCCAGGCAGGGAAAGAGTTGGAGCGGTGCCAGCAGCAGGCGAATGAGGTGACGGAAATCATGCTCAACAACTTTGACAAGGTCCTGGAGCGTGATGGGAAGCTGGCAGAGCTGGAGGAGCGTTCAGACCAACTCTTGGACATGGTGTGAGACGTGGAGGTGTGGGAGGTGGATGCCGGGAGGCTTGGTGCTCTTCAAAGGAGGAGTACACTGCTCCTCAAGGGGAGTTCTTAGGCTGAGCTCAGAGTCTCCAAGACCTTGGAGGGGCTGGGCCTTCTTGAAGGCCAGTGTGGGACTTCCACATTTCCTGAGGCACCCCTATCCTAGATATGTAACCTAGGACTCATGAAGTAAGAAGTCCTTGGTTTGAAGCTGTGGACCTTCCTAAAGGTAGAGGACTGGCATTGTTTTTTTTTTTTTTTTTTTTTTTTTAGACAGAGCCTCAAGCTATCACCCTGGGTAGAGTGCTATGGCATCACAGCTCATAGTAACCTCCAACTCCTGGGCTCAAGCGAGTCTCCTGCCTCAGCCTCCCAAGTAGCTGGGACCACAGGCTCCCGCCACAAGGTCCGGCCATTTTTTGGTTGCAGCCGTCATTGTTGTTTGGCGAGTCCGGGCTGGGGATTCGAATCCGCCACCTTAGGTGTACGTGGCTGGCGCCTTTAGCCGATTGAGCCACAGGTGCCGAGCCAGGACTGGCATTGTTAACTGGGGTTGAGTAGCTAGGGCTAAAAGTCAAGGTTTACACCAGTGAGACCGGCAGGCAGGCTGGGAGGCTCCCAAGCCTGATGGTATGGAGAAAAGGAACAGATAGAATGGGAAGGAAGTGGGAGGAGACTAGACTTCCGCTGGGGCAGGGTTGGGAGGAGCTGGCTCTGAGGCCAGTGGGGACCCAGCTAACTCTCACTCTGTGTTTGTGGGTATCTACAGAGCTCAGCCTTCAGCAAGACAACCAAGACCCTGGCCCAGAAGAAGCGTTGGGAGAACATCCGTTGCCGGATCTACTTGGGGCTGGTGGTGGGTGGTGGCCTGCTTGTCATCCTGATTGTGTTGCTGGCCATCTTTCTCCCACAGAGCAGTGAGTGACAGCAGTAGTGCCCCATAGACCAAGATGCAGGCACTGCCTCAGGGTATGAGGATTGACACAGCTGGGCCTGGGGGAGAGGCTGAATGGACGCAGTAGGCCATTCTGGTCTCCGGGGAATCCTGGTGTTTGCTCTCATCTGAGCTATCCCTGTGAGCACTGAAAGGCAGCCCCAGTGTGTGCACCTCTGCATCTCTCATCACACCACAGACTGGCCCTTGGGGGGCAGCCTGCTGTACTGGCCATGCCAGGCCAGTCCCACCTGGAGCTCAGTAAAAGCTGCTGTTTGATTAGAAGCTGGTGCGTGTGTGTGGGTGTATCTAAAGATCACCAGGTTGGGTAATCCCACTTTATCTCCACCCCTGGATTGCTTAGAAAGCTCACCACCTAAAGAACTTCTCCCCCAGGAGGTGGTCCCTTCCGCTCCCTTCTTTATTTGATCCAACCCTATTCAGTTAGACCTTTCTGGAGTGTGGGTACAAGGACACAAAAGCCAAACCAAACCTTTGAACAAGGTGTCTGAGCCTAATTCCCTGAGAATGAAATCTATTATTTCTATGACATCTTGGGAATATTCAGAGGACTAGTGAGAAGACTCCAAATGGGAAGATAACAAAAGCCAAACCAGACCTTTGAACAAGGTGTCTGAGCCTAATTCCCTGAGAATGAAATCTATTATTTCTATGGCATCTTGGGAATATTCAGAGGACTAGTGAGAAGACTCCAAATGGGAAGATAAAGTACTTCAGAAATAATTTCTGTTTTCGAGACACAGTCTCACAGTGTTGCCCTTGGTAGAGTGCTGTGGCTTCACAGCTCACAGGAACCTCCAACTCTTGGGCTTAAGCGATTCTCTTGCCTCAGCCTCCCAAGTAGCTGGGACTACAGGTGCCCGCCACAATGCCTGGCTATTTTTTTTTTTTTGTCATTGTTGTTGCAGTTGTCATTGTTGTTTTACCTGGCCCAGACTGGGTTTGAACCTGCCAGCCTCGGTATATGTGGCTGGTGCCCTACCTACTGAGCTACTGGTATTGCCAGAAATATATATATATATTTTTGAGATAGAGTTTCATTATGTCACCCTTGGGTAGAGTGCTATGATGTCACAGCTCACAGTAACCTCTAACTCTTGGGCTTAAGCGATTTTCTTGCCTCAGCCTCCTGAGTAGCCGGGACTATAGGTGCCCACCACAACACCCAGCTATTTTTTGGTTGCAGATGTCATTGCTGTTTAGTAGGCCCATGACAGGCTTGAACTTGCCGGCCTTGGTGTATATGACTTGCGCCCTACTCACTGAGCTATGGGTGCTGAGCGAGGAATAGCTTCATCAATCTGTCTCCTTCAGATAGATAATTTCTTCTCTGATAATTTCTCCCTCCTCAATTTCTGCATTCATGTTCTTCCTGAAGCTCTACACCAGACTACAGATGAAGTAAGTGGCAGTAAAAACAGGGAGGGCTGCTAACAGTGCTATAATGCAGAGTCACAAAGGATGGCCTAGAGTTTGCCCTGTTGGAAAGAATTCAGCCTTTTCTTTCTTTCTTTTTTTCTGGAGACAGAGCCTCAAGCTATCCCCCTGGGTAGAGTGCCATGGCATCACAGCTCACAGCAACCTCCAACTCCTGGACTCAAGCGAGTCACCTGCCTCTGCCTCCACCTCCCAAGTAGTTGGGACCACAAGTGCCCGCCACAACACCTGGCCATTTTTTGGTTGCAGCCGTCATTGTTTGGTGGGTCCAGGCTGGATTTGAACCTGCCACCTTAGGTGTATGTGGCTGGCGCCTTAGCCACTTGAGCCACAGGCACTAAGCCAAGATTTCAGCCTTTCCAATCCTCCAGGGTCGCATAGGACCAGGCAGGCAGTGCCTGCAGGGCCACAGCAAAGATCATTGGGCAAAGACATGAAAGAAGGAAAGAAGGCCACACACCAAGACCAGGGAAACAGGACAGCCTCTGCCTGGGTACTTATCTGCCATTGAAACTCAAGTATGAGTGGGCAAGGGAATTCAGGGTTGTGTGTAAAAAAAAAAACCTGGCGGTTCCTTGCTGGGTAGAGTAAGGGCACAAAAACAAGAACAAGCCCTAAAAGTTATGTGGAGCTTTACCCCCTTACAGAGCTTGTTTTTTTTACTGGGCTCATTACCATCTTTCTCTCCTGGTAAAGACGGAGGAAAGCACGCTGCCCTGCATGCATAGTATGGCAACACCACTTTAACAAGATGCATGAATTTAAGCAAACCACTTCTGAGATTCAGCCTTTACATATGTATAAAGGACATAATGGTACTTGTTATTATGAGGATTACCGACATTGTTTGTCAAATGTCTACCTATGTTTAACAGTTACAGATGCTAAATAGTATCTGCTATCCAGATCATTGAGTGAGGTTCTTATTTATTTTTGAGACTGTCTCACTCTGTGTCTAACATCAGGCTAGAGAGCAAGTGGTATTAGCCTAACTCACAGCAACCTCAAACTCCTGGGCTTGAGCGATCTTTCTGCCTCAGCCTAGTAGCTAGGTGGGACTACAAGTGCATTCCACAGATGCCGGGCTAATTTTCTATTTTTAGTAGAGACAGGGTCTTGCTCTTGCTCAGTCTGGTCTCCAACGCCTGAGTTCAAGTTATTCTCCTGCCTCGGCCTTGCAGAGGATTATAGGAGTGAGCCACCGTGCCCAGACTGAGTGCAGTGGTTCTTAAGTCTCTGTACATTAGAATCATCTGCAGAACTCCCACAACTGCTATTACCCAGGTCCCTTCAGCCATGGAGGTGTTTCTAAAGCTCCTCTTGCCTCTTCTCTCTTCAGGACATTCATGATGCCAGGGATGCAAATCATTAGTTTTATAGAATTAGGGATGAGGTTGAGCTGTGAGCCCCCAGGTTCCCTGTCAGAGACCTTCCTGCTCTCGTTTGAGGAAGTTTGCCTAATCCTTTACTTAACACATTAGAAATGCGCAGCAATATTTTTTCGGGGGTGAGGGTGAAATCAAGTGCAAAATTCTGACCCAACTAGAATGCGGCGGGGCAGAAGTGGCCAGCCGGAGCTTGGCAGAGCAGCGAGAAGCGCCTTGACTCCATGCTCCCAGAACTCTGAGCCCTTTAGGCTCGTGACTCCATGTCTGAAAGGCCTTTAGCTATGCACTACCAAGGCCTTCTGAGGCTCAGGACAGACTTAGAACCCTTGCTACCAACATACTTAACCACCAAGACAGAAATCCCCGGGAATTTAGTTTTAGCTTGGATGCCAAAACGTTTTCTGACTACCTCCGCCTGTGCCATTGGCTTTGGCCTTTGGTCACCTGATTTGTTCTAGCCAGTGAGAGGCGGCTGACTTAGTACTTCCGCTTTATGTGTCATTAAGGAGGCACTAAGCCCGTCCCTCGGATAAGCTGATTGGTCATCGTCTTCAACTCACTAGTTTATTGGTCAGAATCTATAGGCCCCTTGCAAACTGGGATTGAACGCTGTGTCAGACAGCCCGGAAGCCATGGCGTCCTATTTCGATGAACATGACTGCGAATCTCTGGATGGCGAGCAGGAGATGCGAACCAACATGCTACTGGAGCTTGCAAGGTGGGTGCGCGGGCCTTGAGGATTAGGCTCAGGCAGCAGGATTCTGGGCTGGGGCTGGCTGGAAAAGGCAGAGTATTTGGGGGCAGCAGATTGTGGGGAGGATGGATGAAAAATCTGGAGTGTTAGTTCTGGCGGCAAGATTGAGGGGAGGGCGTGTACATTTCGATAATTTGGGCTGTCCGTGGGCGGGCCCGGGCATGGGGATGTGGGAAAGATTAAGACTAAAGAGTGGTGGGAGTAGGAGCGGGAGGGCTGCAGGCTCTGGGAGGCACGGAGAAGGCGGGGCATGGGGTCAGATAGGGGCTGTGTGCGGGAGTGCAGGTATATTCGTTTGGGACGCCGGGCACGGGATCCTACACAGTCGACTTGGAATCTGGCTCTACCAGATCCGTCTTTGCGTCCTAAGTAATTCTTTGAGCATGTTGCCTCATGTGTAAAATGAGACTAAACAACCTGATAGCTGTAAACCATTTCTCTCTAAGTTTGTTTTTTTCTTTTAATCTAGTGAGCATCTGGTAACCATTGAAGGTAGCTATTACTACTAGCAGGGCAGGGTATTTACATGTTAATGCCAGTAGATTGTGGGGACAAAGAGAAAGTATGGTTTTCCTAGGTTTTGACCTTGCACGCTTCTCCATAGGTCACTTTTCCATAATGTGGACTTTGAAGATTTGGGGTTGATAGTAGATTGGGAACACCGTCTGCCTCCACCTGCTGCCAAGACTGTGGTCCAGAACCTTCCCAGGAGGATTATCAGAGGCCCTCAGGCTGGTGAGGACACTAATTACTTCCGCTGTTGGGGGCAGCTCTGCCAGAACCATCTTCTTCCTTAGGCGGCCACAGTCTGACCCTTCAGTTTCCAGGCCAGGTTGGAGCAAGAGTGTCCTTCAGGAGTGGGAGCTGGGAGGTGGGGGCTATAGTACCTCTCCTGATCAACACTTCCTCCTAAAGAGCTCAAGTGCCCCGTGTGCCTTTTGGAATTTGAGGAGGAGGAGACTGTCATTGAGATGCCTTGCCATCACCTTTTCCATTCCAACTGCATTCTGCCCTGGCTAAGCAAGGTACCACTTTACTTATAGTTTTCACCCTTACATAAGCCCAGATCTCAAACTTATTTGTGGGCAGTTGGGGGACAGAAGGGTGGAAATTGGGAGTGGGAGAGGGTTATTAGCTTATGAATACCAGACCTGGGTTGGAACACTGCTCTCATTTTCCCAGACAAATTCTTGCCCCCTGTGCCGCCATGAGCTACCTACTGATGATGACACTTACGAGGAGCACAAACGAGAGAAGGTAGGGGCTGGTGGTTAAGTGGAGGAGGTCCTAATGGGTTCCTTTGGCCTTGTCCCTGCTATCATTTCCCACCTCAGCAGGTTTGGGTTGGCCTGAGAATCCTGGCTCTAGCTGCCTTCTTAGTGACTTTGGTGAGGGGCAGCAGCCTCTCAGAGGCTTGAAAACAAGGGCCAGCCCCATTACAACTGCCCCTAACAAGACCTTCAGGTTTGGCCCCTCCCCAGTGTGTCCTCTTTCCTCCAGGCTCGAAAGCAGCAGCAGCAGCAGCGACTGGAGAACCTCCGTGCAGCCATGTACACATGAGAAGGCTGGGGCTGAGCACTGGCCCTCTAAGTCTGCCTCCTGCACCTTGAGTCTTCATTAAAGGTTTTTCTACTCATCCTGTGGCTTCATTGCTCACAGGCCCAGGCAGGGGGTCTGCATCCTCCACCAGGTCCCTACTGGTATTGGGGAAGGTGGTCCTAAACCAGAGAAAGCAACAGGTTGTATTTCCCTTTCTGCTGGCCTTTTTGGACTTAGGGCATGGAGCCCAGGTAAAGAACCAGATCACTGGGACCAGCCAGAGCTTGGATTTATGTGTTCTTGGTTGGAAGGCAAAATGTGTCAGGTCTGCCAATCAGTAGCTACTTAAAGCTAATAAACTAGCCTGCATTCTCCTCCCTCTGCAATTCCTAGTTAAGTGTGGTACCTTTAGTAAACCTCTATATCCCAGGGTTTTTCTTTTACACCATTGTTCTCTGTATCCTTCTCTTATCCCATCCAACATCTGCTAAGGAGTCAAAGTTCAAACTGGACTCTGAGTCAAGGAAGAAGTGTGAGATTGTCAGACCAGGTCAGTTCTCTAGAGGCCCAGAAAGGATTTAAACCCTCAGGGGGTATTTGGATAGCCCTGGGCATCTTTTGTTTCTGGCAGCCCTGCTCTAAAAGAGAAAACAATTGGGAGACTCCTAGGGGTAAGGGGCTTCCTACCGTCCTTTGCTTAGGAAAGGCAGTCCTTGATCAAGCCCTCCCTAACTACAGAAAAGACTACAAACATGCAAATTAGAATTCTTTTAATAGATATAAAAAAAAGTACTAAAATACCCACATGGTTCTGCTGTGTTATTTGCCATAAAGTGAGGGGCAGAGTGAAGAATCCCAGTGCAGCTCAGTGGGCCCAGAAGTGGACCTTACCATACAGACTAAGGCATGCTCACTCCCCCTCCAACTTCTATCCCCTCTGCTGTTCCCAGCCCCCAATTCCTGCAGCAGGAAACCCCAGTGGTCTGGCTCTTGCACCGGGAGTAGAAGGCACCTGAAGGGCTGGCTGGGTGAGTGAGGACAGGTGACCTTTAAACACAAAACAACACTGTGGGGTGGGGGAGTAGGTAGTGCAGCTGGTAGGTCCTGCTCCTCTATGGCACAGGTGGATGTGGGATGGCCACTTCTCTGGGAGTAAGGAAGCCTAGATCCCAACAGAACACTTTCTCAAATTGTTTTTGGTACAAAATAAATGCAAAGATGATATGGTGTAGAGTGGTGTGGGTGCTGTGGAGGCCGGGCCAGCCACCCTCCCCAGACCTCAGATCATGGCGATGCTCTCAGGGGCACAGTTGAGGTGGGTGGAGGTGCTGCTGCTCCCAGAGGATTTGCAGGCCCTGCCAGGAGTAGGCTGCAATGCAGCCACCAGAGTGTCTGAGGAGATTGCTCCAAACTCGTAGCTGAAGGTACCATAGAAAATGAGGATATCGATGACAAACACCCACTCACACAAGGCTGCCCCATGCTGCAGCTGAGAATTCTCATGGACAAAGAAGACACCACCTGAACTGGGGCTAAGGAAATGTACAGTAGGATGTGTGGAAACCTGGCGCCAAAGATCAGGCCTCACCTCCCCAGAGGGGCAGAGCACAGGGCAGTGTTAGCTGAAATATAGGCCTCCCAGCCCCTGCTTGGGTGACAGAGCGCTGAGCTAGAGGTTGAACAAGCTGCCCAGTCCTGGAAGGATACTGAGGACTAGGGTGATGAAAGCGATGATAGCCAGCACACTTCGCAGGTAGGCCATAGCCAGGTCCAGGGGTGCAGTGGCCCCGTGGTAGGAGAGGGCACAGTGCAAGCAGACAAACAGCAGCCCCGCAGGGAAGGCCACACCAGCTCCAACGTAGTGCAGAGACTTGGCGTGATCCACCTGGGCCCAGAGGGGCTGATCCATGAAGCGGCCCCACCCCTCCAGGTCACAACCCTTCTTTTCTTCCCTCTCCTCCCATCTTCCTCCTTTCCCTCTTAGTCTCTCCAGTCCTTGTTAGGTGAAAAGTCAGCACTGGGGGAGGGTGGGGCAGTCACCTGAAAGTTGCCGACTACCACGAGGCCCGCAGCATTGGTGCAGCCTGTGATGAGTGCTGTTGTGTTAACCCAGGAGTGTCGACTCTGCTCCAGGAGCTGCCCGTAGCGCAGGAGGCATATCAGGGCCACTGTGGGAGGACAGCACAGCTGGGGCCAGCACCCGCAGCACCTTCCTCCCACCTTGGCCCCACCCAGTGAGCCAGTTAGGATGCTCCTGCTCCTTCTGAGGGTGGGAAGAGAAGGGGCAGGGAAGTGGTGAACTGGGTTTCCTCAGGCTCTGGCCAGCAGGGCAGCTGTGTGGCAGTTAACTTCTGGCCTTTAAGGAATGGGAGAGAAGGGTGGTGCCTGTGGCTCAGTGAGTAGGGCACCGGCCCCATATACTAAGGGCAGTGGGATGGAACTCAGCCCTGGCCAAAATGCAACAAACACCCCCCCCCCCCCAATAGCCAGGTGTTATGGCAGGCGCCTGTAGTCCCAGCTACTTGGGAGGCTGAGGCTAGAGAATCGCCTAAGCCCAAGAGCTAGAGGTTGCTGTGAGCTGTGACACATGGCACTCTACCAAGGGTGACAAAGTTAAACTCTGTCTAAAAAAAAAAAAAAAAAAAGGAATGGGAGAGAAGTTGCCCCTCTAGCCTTAGCCCTTGGTGGGGAGGATTGTGAAAAGCTAGGGATTTCTGAGTCCTTATGGGGAACAGGGTTAGGCTAGCAAGTCAAGAGCTCAGAGTACAACTCACCCATAAAGGCACCCACGTTGCCAATGAGGCTGAAGAGGCAGCTCTCTGGGGGATATGTGCCACACTTGCTGAGGAGGGGGCAAGGACTGGGTGAGGGGGAAGAGCACCAGAGGGTCCCCAGTCCAGCCCACTGGCTCTTCCCTGCTGTATCTGTGCCTCTCCTTAGCAGGCAAGCTGCTAGATTTATGCTTACAGCCTGTACCCCTCATTCACACTGGTTCCAAGCTGAGCCCCCAAAGCAGAGCTCTTGTGAGAAAAGGGAGTGCCCATGGGTGCTCAGCCAACCCGGAGACTCTTTGTTGAGGCCTGCCACTGCACTGGCTATCCTTAAGCCAGAACTTGTGTTGGGCAGTCAGAGGGCTTGAGCTTAAATCCAGATGCCTACATTTATTGGCTGTGTGGCCTGGATGAATAAACAAGCTCCGACCATAGTTTCCTCACTCATAAAACTGTGAAGACAATGAATAGCTGAATAGGGTTTCCTGCTGGGAGAACTGACTGAAAGAGACTATGCATATAGAGTACTCAGCAGAGCCCAGGGGATAGTAACTGGCTCTTAGGACAGTTAGTTATTCTTGAGATCCAAGGGCAGTTTTTGTTTGAGGAGCTGTCTGGGGGTCTGGAAGGGCCCTGGGTCTCCCTCATCTGCCCAATGTCCAGGCTTTACCTGATGAGGGGGACATCGTCCAGGGTGCAGCAGGCCTTGGGGCCCCCTTGCTCTGCAGGGTCAGGAGAGCAGGACTCATTGTAGGACCTGGCAGACAGGACAGGGAGTAGACTGGGGGAAGTGGCTGCCTTGGCCTATGGCCTCAGCCTTTGAAGAGGACCCTCTCCCAGACCTCCCCAGCAAAGGCAGAAGAACCCACTACCCAGCGTCCACCTGAAACAGAAGGCCAATGGGCAAGGGGATGTTGGGAAAGTAGGCATGAAGCCATGCCTGGAGACCAATGTTGGAGAAGAGCAACAAGGCCCAGGGTCTCCATCTGGCTCTTGTTAGCTGTCTGCCCAGGAGAGGACAGAGATGAAGGGCTCTTTAGAGTGAGGCTGTCTGTAGAGTGCTCCATACCAGTTCTCCACGGGGCACACATGGTGGTTCATCACGGCCATGGCATACCTGTGGGAGCAGAACTGTCACCCTGCCCCCCATCCCGTCCTGGCCCAGCCACCCCCACTGACTATTCTACTTTGATTTCTGGCCCCATTGAATCTAATTGTCCTTGCTGGGGACTCCAGTTAGGGTACCCCTAAGGCTTGACGCCACACCAGAACCTGCAGCACAGCCCACAACTAAAGGCCCTCTGCTAAGTTGCCCTAGCTAGAAGTGTTATCTGTCAGGACCACCTTGCTGGACAGAAGTAATGCCAGCTGGTCCTAAAGGTCTGTGTGTCCAGGCACCAGGCCAGACTTTGGAGACAGCCGGAGTGGCCCCAGATACCACCCTAGAGCCCACAACAGGACATAGGACTTTGGTGCGCCATCAAGCTCCTGTTGCTCCCCACCCCTTACTCACACAGTCCATAGGCCAGTGATGGAGAATGCTGACAGGCTGACAGGAAGGAGGATCCAGGCGGTCATGAGGGAGGGGAGCCAGGGTGGTGGTGGTGTGGGGGGGAGGACAAGAGGTAGGTGGGGAAGAGGGGGCAGCCCGGCTGGCTACCTTGAGGTATTTCGGCCACAACCATCAGCTGCCCTGGCCTTGTGGAGAGAGACAAATCAAAGTCCAGGGTCGGGTGACTGGCCAAGGAAGGGATAGGTGGTCAACACCTCACCCAGAGATCCCGTTGGGTCTTTGAGCGTCCAAACTTTGGGCTGAATCCCCGCTAAAACGTGGTCACCCTCTGGCATCCACTGGGAGCCTCTGCGGCCAACCCAAATGCCACTGGCGTGCTGAGACTCAAGCGGGCTGGAGAGGGAGTCACCCCTCCGTCGCCTGAGGGACCACGGCTGGAAGGACTGGGTAATTAGGGGGCCAAGCCAAGGAGAGGCTGGGAGGGTGTGCGGCCCGGTTGAGCGGCAGCCGCGGCGCGCAGACAGCCACCTGACCACGGGCGCCCCGGGCAAGGGGCGGGTTCAGGCGGGAAGCCCAGCTCGGCCCCCGCTGGCGTGGACGCGGGGACCCCCTAATAGGGCAGGAGTGCGCAGCCGGCGACCCCTCCCGCACACGATCTTCCCCAGGAGCTCCCTGGAGGTCTTGGGGAAAGGAAGGAGCCCAGTACTCACCTCCCAGGAGCAACCCGCCGTCACCTCTCCTGCTCCAGCCCCCTCGTGGCGCCGTCTCCGGCTGCGGCCCTCGGAGCAGCCCCGAAAGGTTTAAAGGGCCGAGCGGCCCCGCCCCTGGCGGCCCCCGTCCGCGCCGCTCTGCCCGCCGGGACGTGAAGTCCGCACAGCCCCAGCCACTGCGCCCGCTCTGGGCCCGAGACTACAATTCCCGAGCCCCCCGCACCGCGTCACGGGGAAAAGTGGGCGGTGTCCCAACCTCGGAGGACCTGGGCGCCGAGGGCTGTGGCCTGGGGACAGCTCTGACACCCAGAAGACAAGAGGTTCTGTCTACCCAGTTCTTGCGGGGGAAGCACTGGGAGGCGGGGACCTCCGGTGTCAGGCCAGCTTTCCCGCTCTACCTGGGATTGTCATCGTGCATACGGCTGGAGAAGCTTCCCTTTGCCTCCTCGACCATCCAGCAGTGAGACTTTGGGGAAGCTCCCTCAGCTGGGCGCCTCATGCCTGCCTCTGTTCAAGGGGTGAGGTGGGTCTGCAGAGAAGCGGGCACAAAGCCTTGGCTGATCCTTAAGAAATCCAAGCGTTTTGGATTTGGCTTATGCTTCCCCCGGCACAGCACACTCCGGAGGAGGGCTCCTTTCATCAGATACTTTTTATTTTCGGGTGTACAAGTACACAGTGTACTAGCCAGAAGTCACTGTGTCCAAGATGTATTTCCTCAACTGATCAACACTTGAAATACAGCGACAAAGACTAAATAGACATAAGCGGTGTCAGCGTAGTGTAGGTAAGGATTAATTTGCCAGGTGTAGGTAAGCTAAGAGAGGAAGGCGAAAGACCCAGAAGAGTCTGGGAAAAACATAGTATGAGAAAAAGTTAACCCACTAGGTTCCCTACGACAGGCTGAGTGCACTCCTGGACGTTCTTTTCATTATTTAAAGAGCTGGAATCCTTCCTTTCACACACCACAGGTATTGGTGATACTCTAAAAGGCAGTCCCTGCAACTTTGCAGCCCTTGTGAGAGGACACTTGGGCAGATCATTACCTGAATGATGTATAGGCACAGGCTACCACAAAGCCAAAGTTGGGCAACATCAGAGAGGCAAAGGTTATGTGCAGAAACGGGCCTATACCAAGGAGAAATACCTGTAGAGCAGAATAAACTGCACAATGGCTTGAAGAGGGAGAAACCTTTTTAGACTGAGTAAAAGGTAGAAATGGAAGCAGGAAACCTGTTAGAATAGTTTCCCAAATCATTTCAAGTGTTGAAATAGGGCCAATAAGTATGACAATGCAATGACCACTGTACAAGGATAACCAGTTGAATGGACCAGGAAGGGATAAAATCCAGCCCACCTGTTGGGCAGGTTTTGTGCCCCAGGGCAAAGGCATGTCTAATTCACACAGAGGTACCATCTTCCTGCTCAGCTGTATTTCCAATGGAGCAGGTGTCTGGTTTTCATCTGCCCAGTCCCTCATTGGAAGCTTTGTGATTCTTAATCAACACTTTATTTTCCTGAGCTGGGTTTGAGTCCCTATCCAATCACTGTGAAAGCCTGAGGGGGACTACTCATGTTCTAAACGGGTTATTTTAACAAGACATTTGGCAAAGGTATGGGCGCTCCAGAGCTGTGCCATGAGGCAGCTTTTGGCTTAGTATGACAATCTGAATAGTTCCTAAAACAGAATTACCCTAGCAATTAGAGCTCCCTATGACAGAAAGGCTCTTCATGGGCAGAGAGGAACTGTGTATCAGGGAAGAAGTAGGGATGAGATGTCTTTAAAAATCCCTTCCAACTCTAATGCTACGTGAGTCTTAGTTATGCTCCAACCAGGACAGCTCTTAAAATAGGCAGGCAAAGCAAGAGATGAGATTTCCAGTGCTGATTCTGTGGTGGAATGACTTTAGGGCAGGCATTTAACCTCCACTTCTCCATGTACACAAGTGATTTCACAACTCTTGGCAAAAACAGTGCTGTAAAAATAGTAAGTTTATTTGTTAAAAAAGAAATTATGTATTTGAAAAGTACCTTCCACCTATGATTTCAAATAATTTGCATACTTCATTTTATTCATCTACACAGCAGAAACACTGGAAATGAAGAAACAGAACACACACGTTTTTATACATTCAATACCATGACATATCTTGTACAACCAGTCTCTCATTCTGTTGGTCCTGAGAAGGCAGAGAAGCCATTTACTCAGGTTTCATTTCTAGTATCACTCCAACTTCTGGGGAAATTTGGGGTGGGTGCCTCTGGCTTCTTGGCAGTCTGATTCTTCAGGGACAGGACAAAAATTCAAAGAGGAACTGTTTTAAGTAATTGTCAACATTCCCTGGAGATTTTTCCAAAAGGTCAAGAGGTAGAAAGGTGATCTATCCTCATTCCTCTTTCTGGACACAAAGGCCTTATTTTAAACTTGTGAGCCTGTTAAGGATACTCAACTCGCCATTAGCAGATCTTGTCAAATGCACAGCAGGTTGGATACTCACCATCCCAAAGGGCTTCCTCACAACCACATGGGGTAATCTCTAGTTGGCAACGCCCCTCATAGTGAACAGGGGAGATGGAATTTCTCTTCTAGGGAGGCTCTTATAGTAGGCCCACTAGCTGGCCCAGCTCCAGTGGCTCCTACTCTCATTTGGTATAAAAAGCTTTACATTCTTTTACTTTCTTGCATTATTCTTTTTTTTTTTTTTTTTTTGTAGACAGTGTCTCACTTTTTTTTTTGAGACAGAGACAGAGCCTCAAGCTATCCCCCTGGGTAGAGTGCCATGGCATCACAGCTCATAGCAACCTCCAACTCCTGGGCTCAAGCGAGTCTCCTGCCTCTGCCTCCCAAGTAGCTGGGACCACAGGCGCCTGCCACAACGCCTGGCCATTCTTTGGTTGCAGCAGTCATTGTTGTTTGGCGGGCCTGGACTGGGGATTCGAACCCACCACCTTAGGTGTATGTGGCTGGCGCCTTAGCCGATTGAGCCACAGGCGCTGAGCTGAGGGGTTCATTTCTATAACCCCAGGGAAAGGTGCTTGTCTTACAGGGATGCTTTGAGGATTAAATAAGCCACATGTACAGGCACAAAGCAGACTCTAAATACCCATCTCCTCTCCTTGTTCTCTCAGTAGGGCGAGGTTGAGAACATGCAGATATGTGCTTAAGGACAGACCTGGTGTCCCCCAGAATGAGGGTTGCAGTGTTAGCCAAGCCAGGGATTCTGCCCACCAGTGCAGGCTCTGTCCAGGAGAGCAAGGTTGCTGCAGAGATGTGTGTCTGGGGTGCCCGAGGCCCAGAATTCTCCCTGGCTCTGTATGTCCCTCTTGTAAACATTGCGTCACTTCTGCCTGGTGTCCAAGTTACTTGTGCAAGTGGTTCAGCTCTCAGTGGACTGTAAGGTGTTTACCTCTGAATTTTCTGCCAGGCCACAGTGCCCCTAGCCCAGAGGAACTGTCCGGCTGCTGGGTTTGACACAGGCAACTGGGAGGTAAGGTCTCACCAGGCACTGCCCTGCCCTGTTTCAGAGGGAAGGAAGAGAGACCCTAGAGGTGAGATACACCTGCCCAGGTCATCCCCTCCCACCCCAGGACCTCAGTTGTCATCAGTTAGGTTGGAGGGAGGGCAAGACACTGCCTCGAAGGCTCCACCCAGAGGGGATGAGGGGCAGCCCCTAGGCAGGTGGGCCTGTGACACCCCACAGGGAAGGGGGTCCAATGTAGCTCAGACCCTCCTAAGTCAAGTTCCCCAGCTAACGAGGGGTAGGCAGGAGTTGTCTGCCTCACCCAACCTTGAAAATAACCCCTGGATTTTTTTTTTTTTTAAGACAGAATCTCACTATGTAGCCCATGGTAGAGTGCTATGGCATCACAGCTCACAGCAACCTCAAACTCTTGGGCTCCAGCGATTCTCTTGCCTCAGTCTCCCAAGTAGCTGGGACTACAGTCAACCACCACAACACCTGGCTATTTTTTGTTGCAGTTGTCATTGTTGTTTAGTTGGCCGGGGCCAGGTTTGAACCTGGCAGTCTCAGTGTATGTGGCTGGCACTGTAACCACTGTGCTACAGGCATCAAGCCCCCTGGCATTTCTAATTGCTTAAAAATCTACTCTTTTGGCTGGGCTTGGTAGCCCACACCTATAATCCTAGCACTTTGGGAGGCCGAGGCAGGCGAATCACCTGAGCTCAGGAGTTCAAGACATGGAGACCCCATCTCTAAAAATAGCCAGATGTAGTGGTGGGCACCTATAGTCCCAGCAACTTGGGAGGCTGAAGCAAAAGAATCCCTTGAGCACAAGAGTTTGAGGTTGCTGTGAGCTATGACACCACAGCACTCTACCAAGGGTGACAGAATGAGACTCTGTCTCAAATAAATACATACACACATACACACATCTACTCTTTCATCTGATCTTCACTTTCATTTACTCCAGTTCCTATGCCAGGCTCCAAGCTAAGTGCTGGGAATGCAAGATGAATAAAACTTAACGCCCCAACTCCTAAAGCAGCTCACAGGGAGATGCTGAAAGCTGGTCTTCCTGGAAGTGAAGCAAATGTGACTCTACCCCTTGGCGAGATCAGCTTGCCCATGGCCTTACTGTGCACTTGAACCCTGACTTCCTGGCAACCAGCCCAGGGCTTTTTCCTTCCCCTCAAACAGCCCTGACTAGCTCCTCAGACACTGTGGGAAGGCAGGTCTAACAGAGATACCAGGAAGGCACTACCTCAGAGGGGGGTGAAGGAGGAAGGTCCACTCAGTGTCAACCCTGCATTTCATCTCATCCTCAGCCCTGGCAGATAGGTACTCCTAGTCCCATTTTGTAATTGAGAAAGCTGAGCCTAAGTGGGGTCTGGGAGACGCAGCTGGTTCACACCACCCTTCCCCAAAGGATGGCAAGAGTTGCATTCCCAAGTAGCAGAGCATCTCAGCTGGGGGCCAAACTTGCAGGTGGGAGGGGTCAGAAGCTTTGTAGGTCCCAGTCTGCACTCAATGGAAGAAAGCAAGGGGTCCACAGACCAGACTGCAGTTTGGTTGTTGCATTTCTAGGAGGGCCTCCTTCCTCCCAGAGGCTAGCCAGGCCCCAGGGACAGAGATGTGCCCGGCACTCTTCAGATGGAGAAGCCCATTATCACCAACACCTCTGACAGCTTGTGGTCTCTGGAAACTAAAGTGGGTCATGCAAGTCCTGGGGGCACAATTAGATTCCAAGAAGCAGCCAACTTTCTCTTTCCTGACCTGGGGACAGGAAGGGATGGACCATGTCCTCAAAATGCCAACGGGCTTAAGGAGGGAAGTGATGAGGGGAGAAATTCCAAATTGGAAATTACCAACTTGGAATTCTATGTAGCTCCACACCTAGAAGACAGCTCCAGTGAGGAAAAGGAGCTGAGTGAAACAGATGCAGTCAAGTGGGGTTGGGGTGAATTAGTACCTGGACTCAGGGCAGACAGACCTCGGGTTCAAGTCTCAGTTCTGCCACTGGTTTTTTGTTTCTGAGACAGAGTCTCACTTTGTCGCCCTGAATAGAGCGCTGTAGCGTCATAGCTCACAGCAACCTCAAACTCTTGGGCTCAAGTGATCCTCTGGGAAGGCAGGTCTAACCTGCCTTCTGACCACTCCCAGCTGTAAGCCTCAGCCTTCCAAGCAGCTAGGACTACAGGTGCCCACCAGAACACCCAGCTATTTTTTTTTTATAGTATATTTCTTTATTGGAGGGATTGGCTACTTTTTTTTTGGTAGAGACAGAGTCTCACTTTATCACCCTTGGTAGAGTGCCATGGCATCACACAGCTCACAGCAACCTCCAACTCCTGGGCTTAGGCAATTCTCTTGCCTCAGCCTCCTGAGTAGCTGGGACTACAGGTGCCTGTTACAAGGCCTGACTATTTTTTTGTTGTTGCTGGGGCTGGGTTTGAACCTGCCACCCTCGGTATATGGGGCTGGCACCCTACCCACTGAGCCACAGGCGCCACCCCCAGCTATATTTCTATCTTGCTGTTGCTCAGGCTGGTCTCAAACTCCTCAGCTTGGGTAATTCACCTGCCTCAGCCACCCAGAGTGCTAGGATTACAGGTGTGCACCAGCGCTCCCAGCTAACCTGCCACTTTTAGCCATGGACCAGGTTAAACTTGAGGCCCTTTTTTGTGCTTCGTCGGAGAAGTCAGGCCTCTGTACTGGCAGGTAGTGTCTCTTAATAAACCCACACTTTCAGCTCCAGCCCAATCAGCCTTCTTGAGGCCCAGCTCTGGGCTAAGTCCTCTCTTTTGAACTTGCACTGGGCAAGCTGATCACCTCACCCAGGAGCAGAATCACATCTGCTCCACTTCCCAGAAGGCCTGAGCTTTTGGCTTCTCCCTGTGAGCTGCTTGAGGATGGGGTTGAATTTTATTCATCTTCCCTCCCCATGTGTCCAGATACTGCTGAGCCTCACCGCCACCTCCAGCCCAGCAGGACGCTCCTGCATCTCTCAGCATCTGTGGCCGACTGTGGCTGCTGGGTCCCCATTTTGGTTGCTCAAGTTTTCAAGTTCTCATGTGAGGGTGTCTGACACTGTCCTCCTCACAGAAGCCAGCAGAGTCAGACTAGTCTTCCTCTAGCCAACACTGCCATCCTAGGAGATGACAAAGCTGAGATGTGATAAGGCCATGTTTCCCAGACCCGCCAAGGGCATCCCAGCTGAAGCCTGGCCCGTGCCAGCAGGCCACCCAAGTGGCTGTGCCCAGCAGGCAGCTGAGTGGACAAGTGTGTTGCTCACAAGTGGGGTCTGTTGGCACTGTGGCTCCAGGAGTCATGAGCAGAGGTGGCAAAGGGGACTGGGAGAATAGAGAGCCATCTCGGGAGAGTGTGGGCATAAGAAGAAAGCTAGAGAGGGGCTTCAAGGAGCACCAGGATTTAGAGGGTTTATGGAGAAAGAAAAAAGGCAAGAGAGATTGAAGGATGCCCAGGGATGGGAGGAAGGCCAGGAAGACTAGAAAACCACTCTATGGCAATAAAGGTGAGAGTGGTCACTTTGGAGGAGTGATAACCCAGCCAAAAGGAAAAGAAAAAGAAAATGTGCAGATCAGAAAGTGCTGCAGGCTGACCCGTGGGCAGTGCTGCAGCCCCACTCATACTCCGGCTTGACCGAGGCTGGAGGGCACCACGGAGCGAGAGGACCTGGCCCCTGCTAGGGTGCTGAGCCCCACATCATCACCTGCTTGCCATGATGCACAGGCAAAGGGACCATGGCAAAGGCACAAAGCCCAGGAGCAGCCCTCCAGAGAGGCTTCCTGGAAGAACAGTACTCAGCCAAGGGTTTAGAGGTGATAGGGTAGCTCAGAAGAGGCCGGCCAGTTCCAGGCAAGGAACAGAGCTGGCCACAGTGCCATGGCATCTCCCTGGAAGACAGAGGGGAGCTGATCAGACAGCAGAATGCTGCCCCTGGCTCCAGAGATGCCACCTGGGACCTGTTCCACAGAGCCTGACCTAAGGTAGGAGAGCCCTGTTGGGCCAGAACATCAGAGGCCTCTAGGTTTTCTCTCACAGGAGCTGAGGCATCCTTCTACACCCATCATGCCCCAGCAGACTTTTGAGATGGTTCCCCGACCCCTGGCTGGGAGTAAAATACCCAGGGTTCCAGCCTCCCTGCCCTGGGCCAGAGGAGAGAAGGAAAGGAAACGGGTAGAGGATTATCCCATCCGTACATTACAGGCGACGCTGCACTGCAGAGCACCACCCACGGGGAAGCAACCCACCCACGCATGCACCACTCTGCAACTGCAGAGCCCAGCCACCCACGTCATCTCCAAAAGTCCACAGGCGGCACATTGTACAGTCAGGGAAGCTGCGAGCCTGAGGAAGGAAGCGACTTGGCCAATGTCACAGAGTAGGGAGCCTGCCTTCCAGTCCCATACCTCTCCAAGTTGGAAAAATCCCAAGGCTTGGGGAGTTCACCAGAGTAGGCATGGTGTATGCAGCCGCGGCTCTCTGGGGCCCTCAGGAGTCCAGCCACCCAGTGGGATGACCCGGGTTTGAAATTGTAACTATAAGTGAATTCCTGGTGTGGCTTCTGTGAGACCCTGAGTCTCTGGAGCTGGCACCAGGGAGCCAGTGAAAACCTATTCCCATAGACAGAGCTAGTCTGCCTCAGTATTTCTAATTCTCTGTCACAGAGTCAAGCGCCTCACACATGAGAAGCAGGAAGGATTTCAGTTTTTTCTAACAGCTTCTTAGCAATTCCGGGTGGTCCCTCAGCAATGTCCCCTCAGAGTAAAGAATCACATCACATCTCTGCAGCTCAGAGGGGCTCAGAGATGCCTCTGCCTCTGTCTCTGCCCCTGCCCAAGACACCATGTGTGGTTCCTCATGGGGAATGACCTGAGGCTCCCCTGCTTCCCCTCCCCTCCCCTAGCAGAGTAAGGGCAGGAGGCAGAAGATGAACCCCTAGAGGGTCTCCCCTCTTCACGTGGAAAATAAATGTAGGCTCAAAATGAAGTGGAATTTTTGCAGAGCCAGCACCACCCTGTGATGCTGTGGTGGTCCTGCAGGTAGTGACTGCCCTGTCACTGGGGGCATTCAAGCTGAGGTTAGACCACTTCTAGGAGATGGGACACAGCATTGGCCTAGATGAAATTTGACGTCCCCTTTTCAATTCTGAAAGCCTTCAAATCTCTGAAATCTCCATCCTAGGCCATGCAGCCAATGGGCCTCAATAACCTGGGTCATACAGTTTCCCTAATCACTTTGTCCCCAAAGAGAAGTCACCACCAATTATGCAGGGAGTTTAGCAGTTCTTTATAACATCACTACTCTTGCAGAAAGGGGTCGAGGTGGAGTAGAATGGGAGAACCAAGATAGAAGGCAGCCCCAGGAGAAGGGGCCAGGGCCTGGATCTGCAGCGTTACGCCCACCAGGTAAGCTATAGGGCACACTGTTGGGCTTGGCAAGCTAAGTCTGGGCCTGGACGGGGAACAGTCCAGCTCTGGCCTGAGTCGGGGGTGGGGGGTGACAAGTGCAAAGGGAGCCCAACCTACCTCTCTGAGGTTCCTTAGAGGAAAAGGTGAATGTTGAAGACGTGTCATGGCAGGCAGCTCATTAAGCCCACGGAGCTTAAAAATAGTGAGACACACAGGCATGGGGGAGGGGAGCTGAGATCAGGCTCATCACACTGAAGGCAAGAACAGCAAACCCTGGAGAAACTGAATCTATAACCAGTGGAAGGAAGGCAGCAGAGCCCTCGCCCGATCTCTAGGGAAGTTTGGAGCACATGCCTGCTGGAAACGTCAGACCCTGTTCTGTCCATGAGAAGAGGAGGGTGTTCACAGGTATCACCAAATAGGCACTACCATGCTCCATCCTGGGGTAGAAAGAATAAGGCACAAAGACACAGACCCGCTCTGGAGGAATTCAGAGCCCACCTGCCCAGAGACACTCCAGCTGATTTTGCCAGGCCTGGACCCGCTCAAAAGCCTTTTTTTTAATGAGACAGAGTCTCATTTTGTCACCCTGGGTAGAGTGCCATGGCATCAAAGCTCACAGCAACCTCAAACTCTTGGGCTTAAGTGATTCTCTTACCTCAGACTCCCAAGTAGCTGGGACTACAGGTGTCCGCCACAATACCTGGCTATTTTTAGAGACGGGGGCTCAGGCTCTGGCTCAGGCTGGTCTTGAACTCATGAGCTCAAGCAATCCACCCGCCTCTGCCTCCCAGAGTGTTATGATTTCAGGCGTGAGCCACCGTGCCCGGCATCTCAAAAGCCTTTTTTTATTTATTTACTTTTTGTAGTTTTCTTTTTTTTTTTTTGGCGGGGGCTGGGTTTGAACCTGCCACCTTTGGCATATGGGGCTGGCAACGCCCTCTCTCAAAAGCCTTTTACAGCACCTTTCTTATCCATCAAGTGATGCAGGCTTTGCCACTACACAGCCTTCACTCAAATCCTCCCACTGCCACTTACCGGCTTGGTGACCTTAGAGAAGTCATTTCCCTGTCCTGAACTTGTTTCCTCTTCCATAAAACAGAGACACTACAAACCCTACCCCAAAGGGTTAAATACACTATCCTTGTGTTATGAGCTTGGCATGGTACCTGGAACACAGTAGGAGCTCTGACTGGCAGGTTCCAGGAAGCAGGAAATATGGAGTAAAGGGAGGGTCTGGGAACAGTTAACAGGATGTAGCTGTGTATTTGGAAGGTACAGAATGGCTGTGGTTGGTGCTGCCAGATGGGGTTGGCAGAATGCAATAAATGCTCTTGCTGAAAAAAGATGGGGAAAAGAGGATTGGGGGATCATGGCCTACAGGAAACTACTGGCATAAATACTGAACCTGATCAAGTCAACTAATGCATGCTGGGCACACATGGTGTGCTCAGCGCTTTCCCATAAATGCTCCCAAACCAGATGCTAGAGCCAGGCCTCAGAAGACATATGGCTAGTTCACTGGAATGAGGGCTGCAGTGATTCTAGAGGAGGTATAGGAGTCAAGAGAAGGAAGCAGCCAGGTATGCCTGTAATCCTAGCACTTAGGGAGACTGAGGCAATAGGAACACTTGAAGCTGGGAGTTTGAGACCAGCCTCGTAAGAATGAGACCCCCCGGTAATTATAAAAAGGAGAAAAAAATTAACAGGGCATGGTGACCCCAGTTCCTTGGGAGGCTGAGGCAGGAGAATTGCTTGAGCCCAGGAGTTTGAAGTTGCAGTGACCTGCAACTCTAGCCCAGGGAACAGAGGGAAACCCTGTCTTGGGGAGGAGGGGATAAAACAGAGAGGAAGGGAAGCCAAGAGCCTGGGGGCATGCACAGGTGAAATGGCTCTTTTCTGGCTTAGAGCATAGAAAGTCCCAGCCCATGCCAAGGGCTCCATGATGGAAGGGAGGCCTAGGGTGAGTTCTCTCTCCTCACCCTCACCTGTCTCAGTCCCCATTTGCCCTGTTCACACACTAGGTGAGAGAGGTGTTGCTGAGAACAGCAGTGACCTGAAGCCCCGGGCACCCATCCCAGGCACCCACCTTAGCTTAGCCCCCTGGGGGGCTCAGGCTGCTGGGGAAGAGGATAAAACTTGCACAGGATGTAAGAGCAGGAAAGGACCTCAGATTCATTTATTCAAGCCTCTAGTGATGAGGAACCCAAGGCCTATAAAGAGAAATAACATCCCTTCTAAGTCAGTTAGAAAGCCAGAGCTAGAATCCAGAACTCTGGTTGCACACCCCCACCAGCCCTATTTCTTATTAAATGCCATGTTGGAAGCTTTATATTAATATATTGGGGAAACTGACCTGAGGTTCAAAGCGATACAAAAGTCAGAGAAATGCAGGGTGTCTGGTCACTGTTGCAAGAGTCAACAAAAATCACTGAACATCTACTGTAGGCCAGGCTGGGAGCATTTCCAGACCTCTCACATAAACCTCACATATGGGAGCACGGTGGTATAAGAACTAAGGGCCAGACTGCCAGGGTCCAAATCCTGACTCTATTAGCCGAGTATCCTCTGGCAATTTACTTGGTGTCCTTCAAATGATGCTTCAGTTTCCTCACTGTTGAGGGAGAATAATAATAGTACCTACCTTGTAGAGTATCGTGAGAACTAAAGGAGAGAATCCACATAAAATGCTTAGAACGGTGTCTAATAATATAAATATACCATTTAAAAATATGTATACCATTTGACACAGCAATTCTAATCCTGGATATATACTCGAGAAATGAAAACATATGTCCTTAAAAAAAAACTCTTACACAAATGTTTATAGTAACGTTATTCATAGTAGCTAGAAAGTGGAATCAACCAAAGGTCCATCAACTGATGAGTGGCTAAATTAAATGCAGTATATCCATACAACAGAATGTTATTCGGCAATAAAAAGAAATAAAGTACTAACACATGCTACGTGGATGAACCTTGAAAGCATTATGTGAGTGGAAGAAGCCAGTCACAAAACACTGCATATTGTATGAGTTCATTTATATGAAATATACAGATGAAGCAATTTTATAGATACAGAAAGTAGATTATTAGTTGGTGAGGACCAGAAGGAACGGAGAATAGGGAATTACTATTAATGTATATGGAATTTTGGGGGGTAAGGTGAAATTAGCTTGTGATGATGGTTGCACAGTTCTGTGAATATATTAAAAACTATTTGAATTTGCACACTTTAAAGTGGGTACATTGGTATGTTAATTATATCTCTATAAAGTAAAAATATGTATTTATAAACATCTATAAATTAGATAATTAGTATTATTAATCGCAATTTAGAGATGAGGCTCAGAGAGATTCCGTAGTTTGCCCAAAGTCATAGGGCTAGTAGGTTGCAGATTTTGGACCTTGTTTTGTTGAATTCCAAGTCCAGGGCTCGTTCATGAAGCTTCTCATGGAGACTAGGTTTGCCCTTAAAAATCTTAGGGAAAGCCTCTATTCCTTGTCCTAGTAAAGATACTCAAGAAGTTTCCCTTGCTATCCATCTAAACCATTTCAGCTTGCCAGATATAATTAATGTTCAGGGGGATCTGAGGTCAGGACCAAGGTCATAGAAAACAGGCACCAGAAGGGAGCCCTACATTTCTAGCCAATGCCAGATGTCTTCTTTAGGGAAGCCTGGGGAATAGGGCAGGTAAAATATAATGGACTTCAAGCCATGAGCTCATGGTTGACTTTGGGGGTGACCTTGGCCGAAACACCTCACTTCTTGGGCTCTTGATATAATGATATTCAGGAAGTGGCTCTGAGGATAGCTCAGAGGCAGTTTTTTTTTTTTTTTTTTTTTTTTTTTTTTAGACAGAGTCTAACAACAA
>CAUYQV010033799.1:0-12170 GCA_963574575.1 Galagoides demidoff | reverse complement strand
TCTAAGATAAATATTATTGTCCTCATTTTACATATAGGGAAACAAAAGCATAGAAACTTTTAAAATCATGCCAAAGATGGCAAAGCTAGTAATAATTTCAGTATCATTTGTGGTTAAGTTAATAATTCAAAATATGTAATAGGTCAAATAATACTGAAAGAAACGATGAATGGTTTACAAAGCATACACAGATGAAACTGTTAAAATAGAAATGGTAAAACAACAACAACAAAATGTTATACATAAAGCCTTCAGTGAGCCAAAGGGAATAAACAGTGTGAAGAATCTTGGGTCTGTATGAAGTCTGTGGCAGAGTAGAAAATTTGACCCCAAAATAAGAATAAAGGGGAATCAACTGGTGTCATTCAAGAGGTGGCAATTATTTCTCAGAAATATTTTTCTAGAAATTAATCACAAGGGACGCTGGTGGCCAAGGGGAGGTGAAGTGCCATATGTTAAATAGGTCAGGCTGATACGGGAAGCAAAGAACGGGGCTTGAAGGGGGCTGGGAAGAAAGCCCAGTCTTCTGAACAAGGAATTCTGGAAGGCCCATAGGAACGTTCAACACTACAAACTCTCACTAAAAATAGGGGAAAGAACATGGGCATAAGGTAAGCTAGGAAACCCATGACCAATCAAAGGAGACAATAATCTCTTTTGGCCAATAGAAAAGGGCAATAGTGCCTGGTGGTGCAGAAGAGCCAATGAAAGACGTGCAACCAATTTCACGCAGAGAGGAGGGAATTTACACCTCCCCTCCGCCCTTGCCTCTCTCCTCCTGTCCTTACTTAGAGGGATCCACTTCCAACTTCCTGTGGAAGTGCTCCAAACTTTCCCTTTTCTCTAAACAAAATTCCTCTATTCCCTGAAGCTTGTGCAGGTTCCTTTTGCATCCTAATCACACTGCCCACGCTGCTCCAGTTTTATTTATCATTTCCACTCACTTTTGCTTTCCATTCCCACCGGGCCTGGGTTGAACTTTCTCACTCAGCTGACTCGTCAGACCAGGTCAGCGGGGTTTGTGGACTCAGTACCCTTGACCCCCAACAAGGCTGCTTTTCCTCTTGACAATTAAATATTTAGTTATTTTAGGATGCTGGAGGACTTTCCTAACTTCTATTGATTTTGATCTTAAAAATGATATGCAGGATTTTCTCAAAATATGAATAATATATTTAGTAGTCAATGGATGGAAAGTTTCAGTTACGCATGATCAGTTCCAGAGATCTAGCATATACCATAGCCTCGTGCCTATAGGTAGATAACAATACCGTATTACAAACCTAAAATTTTCTAGGAGGATAAATCTTATGTTGCCTATTCTTACCAAACACACACATACTCACACAGCCACACACTAGGGATGATGATGATGATAATAATAATAATAAAAGAAGTTCAAGAACATTTTGGGAGGTGATGGGTAGGACTGTTACCTGGTTGGTAGTGATGGTTCCATGAGTGTATAGTTAACCCCCAAATTTATCTAGTTGTATGCACTCAATAAGTAAAGCTTTTTGCATGTTAGTAATACTTCAATAAAATTGTTTAAAATTCTCTCTCTTTCTCTACATATACATGTGAACAGTAAGATATTCCCTTAACAGTCCTTACTTTTCATGTTGATTTAACTCAACTGGAAGACCTGAAGCTATAATTAGGGTATGCTGCTAAGGATTCAGCCATTAATTTGTGTATAAAAAGAATGTCACCCTATTTTTTTTTTTTTTAAGAAAAGCTTATCCTCTGAGCTGGATTGCTATGGGCTCAATTCCTCTCTCCTCCCAAATGAAGGAAAATGTTTTGATTATAACTTAAACAACCTTTTTAGGCAAATTTTGAAATAGATCGCCATAGAAGTTCTTTTCTGTAAAAGGGATGGAGATTGTTCATTATTAATGTAGGTTGCGTGTATGTTCAGCTTACCTGGGATAAAAAGAAAGAAGAAAAGGTCTGGCAGCATAAATGGATTTTACTGACAACAATTTTCAGTGGTGTATTTTTAATTTCTCCAGCCAACGTGTATTGGACATCTAAGTGAAACTGGCCTCCTTTACACGTTGTTAACTACTTTTTCCCTTTCAATATCATGTGGACTCATCAGCGACAGCCAACTGTTATCCCATGTGTGATGTAAGCACTACACACCTTCACCCAATGGGTGTTTAACTAGCACATTCTGGGTCCTAGAATTTACACTGAAATCACCCACTAGGCAAAAACACCAACTTTCTTTGAAACACATTTATCAACATTTACTGAATTTTTCTCTTGCCACCTGTGAGCTCACTTTTCCGTAAGCAAATTGATTTTGCAGCTGCTTTTCTGTAGGGTAATGGGTCTCAAATATCTTCCCTCAATACAAAGCTGTTTTGAGCCAGAGAAGGACTCACAAAACCGTAAGGTAAACCCCGAGCTCTAAAGACACCAGATACCAGGGCAATTCATAGCCGTTCAGGTGTTTTATTTACCAACTCCGCAAGCATACGTTGAACTGAAAAGTCTGACAAATGTGCCCTCTTTATTCTCAGTAGTCAGATCCCTCAACAGCATGGTTTGGTTGAAAAATAAAACCATAATGCACTTCCAAATCTGTGCTGATTTTATCAGCAGGACTTTTAAGGGTATCCCCTACACACACACACACACACACACACGCACACACGCACCTGGTTTCCTTTTTCTTTCTCTGTCCCCCTGCAAACTTGTTCTCAGAGCAAATTTTAACAGAACTAAATCAAAAAGGAGTGTTGTGTGGCTGTCTTCTGCAAACCGAAAGTCACCCCACTGTGCCTTTTCAACTGAGGAGTTCAGAGGTTGAGAGAGGAGCAGCAGGGCCACAGACGAGGGAATCAGAGCCTGAAAAGGAACACGGAAGGTGGCCTGGCAGAGATTTCTGCTCCCAAACGTAAAAAGCAGTGCACAAGCAGGTTTGAGTTAAGCAGTTTGACCCTTCTCCAACTCCTGGAAAGCCAGGTGCTGCAAGGGCAACTTTTGTAATCCAGAGGTTCTGTGAGGGAGTCTCTGAGAGAGCCAGGAGGAGCTTTCCCTGACTCAAAATTCAGTGTTGATGCTTATGGAGACATGCACTCAAAAGTCAGGGACATTTGTTTGCTTTTAAAGGAAGTGAAAAGACATTAAAAATAGTACCCCTCTCTCTTTCTTTCTGATGCTTTTGGTGATGGGACTTGCCTTATTTTACCTTTATAAAAATTATCTGAAGATCTTCCTTATGAAAATCAGACCGGCAGGACCCAGGAACACACAGACTCATATTTCAAAATGTTTGACAGATAAATAATTCTTGGCTGGTGTCCCAGGTTAGATCTCCCCACTCCTCCCTGTGACTGTCAAGGGGATGGCAAAACATCTGACCCTGGCGCCTAAAGTCCAGATACAAGAAAGTGGCAGTGTCACCACCAACCGATCCGGATCCCTGGAGTTAACTGCTCTCAAAGATTCCTCACAATGACTTTCACCCCTCAAAGAATGTAGCTGGAATTTGCAACTCAAGTGATTCTCTGGAAGGATCAGCTAGTCTTAATATTATTTTAAAAAAAACCAACAATATGGACCCAAACCTTTGTACATATTAAGACTAATTATGAGAAATCTCATCAACAAGTAGACAGAGGCAATACCTTCTATCTGCCAGGGATCATAAGCAGGGGTTAAAATTGTTGCATGTGTGTATTTTTTTTTTAAGAACAAGATATGCCATAAAAACTGGAAATTCTTGTTTTGAGTATCTTAAAGTAATAAAATCATAATTTTTTTTTTTTTACTAACTGAAAAGATAATCTGGTTTGAAAAGAAGAAACAGAGACAGCCTGGGGGGGGGGTGAAGAGAGAGAGAGAAGAGGAAGAGGGAGGGAGGGAAAGGATAGGATCAGGAAAGAGAGAGAGACAGAGAGCATAAAACAGAAAAAGAAAGAAAAAAGAAAACTAGAGGTAAAATAGAGTATCTTAATTATTAGCACTTAGGGAAAGACATATTGAATAGATGATTATGAATATCAAGTATAACGTTAATGTGGATATGAATTTATCAAACCTACTAATATTTTACCATCAAATAAATACTACTTTAGATTTGTTATTAAAATAGATCATCATTAAAATAATAATAATAGATTAGAGTTATTAAGTTCCTACCACATGTCAGGACCCATACCTGCAAGAAAAGAATCAGAATCTCTGTTTCCAAGGTGGCAAAGCTGTGAGGCTCAGATGATCCCCCTTGCTCAAAAACATAATCAGCTTTTAAGCACAAGTCAGTTTGAGCCTCAGATACGTGTTGGTTAAAAGGAGACAAACTTTTAAGTAATGGTTCCCCCTTTCTTCTGAACCCATGACATATACCTACTAGCAAAGATTTTGCTGAGTTTGTAGCCCAAAGTCACATGAACATGCTTTCTCAGTGTGCCTCTCCCTGTTGTAGAAATGCTAGCATCCTTCCAGAGAGACTCATTTACTTTCCGGGTTGAGCTGTGCCTCCACCCCGATCCCGTTCCTATCCCAGGTCTTACCCATCCAGAGCTGACTGAGAATCATCACGTGGTCCTTAAACTCAGTCCTTGTATCATATTTACTCTGATTACTTATTTTAGCATTGCCAGTATATAATATACTAAAATATAAGGGACTTCACTTTTTAAAATCTAATGAGTGTGTGCTACCTGGTTTTACAGAAAATCTAACTCAGTGTGAGCAACACAGCAGGTGGATTCAAGGAGCATTCATGGTCATCACCCCTGAGGATTAACATCAGGGAAGGAGAGTGATGGGTGGGGTCTTTTTTTTTTTAAGACAGAGTCTCACTTAGTACCCCTGGGTAGACTGCTGTGGTGTCATAGCTCACAGCAACCTCAAATTCTTGGGCTCAAGTGATTCTCTTGCATCTCAGCCTCCCAAGTAGCTGAGAGTACAGTCACCCACCACAATGCCAGGCTATTTTTAGAGATGGGGTCTCACTCTTGCTCACTCTGGTCTCAAACTCCTGAGTTCAAGCAATCCACCTGCCATGGCCTCCCAGAGTGCTAGGATTATAGGCATGAGCCACTGCAGCTGGCATGGGTTGGATTCTTCACTTATTTATTAGCTCTTTGAATAGATAGAACTAGGGTATCTGATAGCCTGGAATCAAATCCTGTCTCCTCCACTTAGTAACTCTGATTTTCAATGTGTTCCTTTATCTCTCTGAATTTCAGTTTTATAACATATAAATTAGGGATAATAATGTTAACTGCCTAATGGGGATTAAATGAGATATTTATAGTAAGATCTTAGAACATCGTCCAGCATGTACTAAATGCTCAATAAATGGTAGCCATTTATATATTATCATCATTGTTTTTACTGTATTTACTGTTACTGTTGTGGTAAGCATTATTATGAGTATCTATTTTCCAGCCTCAGGCCCTTCATGAAAGCAAAGAAAATATTTAAGCAGTGATTTTTCAAAATCAATTATTATAGGTAACCAGTTATAGTGGTCTTATGAAAATACAGATTTTAAAAATGCTACATTGCAATATTCAGCAATAATAATAATGCAAAAAAGTAGCATTCACATTGTCAAGTAAGAGTATGTCTATTACAGAATGCTTTGACTCTGATATTCAGCATGGAGTTATCTATTATTTTTTTTTCCAAAGTCTCAAAAAATAGACTTTTACGAATGTATTTATCTTCGTTCATTCTTAACGAGGTTTTTGTTTCTAGTCCTTATCTTAAACATTGCTATTGTTATTAAATTTTAAGCCTTTTTAATTTTGTGAAGGCAAAAAGTGGAAACTTAATAAACACATGTATATGTAAAAAAAAATTTAAAGATCACAATTTTAATTTTTCCCATTGATTATTATGATTTCTTCACATGCTTTTAGGTTACATGGTCTATTTTTGTGGTCTCATATGCAAGATTGCCTCTAGTTGATAAGAAGTGGCTTATTGGTATACATTCTACGTACAATTGTTACACGTATATGTATTGTATCTGGCCGGTAGAACTTGCTTAATTGTTTTTGTGTGTGTGTATACATTTGTCCCTGGACAATGTTTTGCTGAATTTATTTACATTTGCTTCTGGATATAGTCTTTACCTTATACGCTGATGAAGTAAATTCTTCACATTTTTCTAATTTTTATGTAAACATTCTGCTCACTTGTTGCGCATATGTAAAATAAAATAAAAATAGTTGTAAAAAATGCAATAATTCACTAAATAATGGACCATCTGATAAATCTGGTAGATAAGTCCCAGCAGGGACTGTTCATTTCCCTTGGGTAACTGACTATCCCGACAGCTTATCTGACAGGCATCACTGGGCACATCTCAAGAGTTGTTTTGGAAGTTAAGCCCACCTGCTTTAGAGTTAAGCCCACTTATTTCTAAATTCCAGCTCCAAAAAAAATTGTTAAATCTTCTCATCTTGGAAGTGAGATTCATAATAACTACCTTTAAAAAAATGGTTGTAATGATTAAACACGCAATGTTACAAAGTAGCAAAAGCTAGCATTTACTGAGGTCTTAACTAGTGCCACACAGTGGGGTAAGCACTTTTTACATATCAGCTAATTTAATCTTCACAATTGCCCCGTGCAGCCCATGCTATTATAATCCCCATTTCCGTCATTGTGAAGCAAACTGTAATGTTAGTTATTTAAGCTAGTGTCTTCTCCACGCCTGGCATTTGTCTTTGGGGACAAAGCCTTTCAAAGGCTCCCTTCAGAAGGACTCACTTTAGACCAGCCACATTATCTGCCCAGGTTCCCTACTGCTGGCTTGCCTGAAGGGCCCCAAGCGGAGTGTGGGAGAATTTACTACTGGGGAAAAACAATTTACTTTTACCTGGGTGACAGAAATTATGCAGAACGACAAAAGGAGCAGTTAAGTTACAAGTTAAGGATGATAATTCACTCTCCCCAGGGACTGTCACTCAGAAAGCCATGAGAAAAAATAACAGCAGAATAATGGCAAGCACCATTGTTAATAGTCATGTCCCCATAATGCCTTGGCATGGTGAGACAATAAGGGAAAAAATGCAGTCTGCTGTCCCTGGAAAGCTCTCCAGACACATATGCTATATCTCAAGCTGTCACTCCTTGGAGACTCACCATTGAATGGGTCACTAGGTCGTCCCTGTTAGCCATGGTGGCTCCACAGTAATGGCTCTGCAGGACCCTCCTAACAAGGCATTTGCAATCAAAACTCACCAATAGCTTTTAAAATACATAAAGCAAGGAGTGAAAGGAAGCTAGGTAATTTAAAATATGCCTTTCCTCCATGTAGATAAAGGAAGTCGAAGTGGAGTGGGGGAGGTGAACTTAATAACAGGAGGCATCTGCAGAAACAAATTATGATTAGTATAACTTTTGCATGCTATAGAACATTTTGAAAACAATTCCATCCAATATGTAGAAATAAGTTGTGAATGTCCATGTCACCAGGACTTAAAACATCATAACTGATTCCTAAACCATCAGTATTGAATTCAGTACCTTTATTTGATTTGCGATTTCTTTACAGACAGCACAGTAAGTTGGTATGAAAGTAGTAGCTTTATTGCTTGGACTCTATAGCAACCTAGAACTGTTAGCAAGGGAGATGTACAGTTTGGGGGGCTTTATGATGGTGTATGTACTATTTAGCATAAAGATGAATAGGAACACGAAGCCAGCCTACCTAGGTTCATAGCCATGTTCTTCCATCTCTTATTGTATGATGTTTGGCAGGTAAATCTCTTAAACTGTCTCTGCCTCAGTTTCTGCAGTTATAAAATAGATATGATTGTAGCCCCCAAGCCATATGGTGGTTGTTAAATGAGTTAATAAATATCAAATGTTTTAAACAGTGCTCAGACCATGATAACCCCTGCAAAACTTTAGCTTAATTAACACCCTAGATGGCCAAATGAGTCATTTTTATTTCCAGTTTAATGATTATGAGACTGGCTCGGGGAAGCTGCACCGTCTGCCTGGGGTCATGCAGAAGGCCTGAGACTGGCGCGGTCTCCAGTCTGCATCTAAATCCCGTTCATTTTTCATACCTGGTTCTATTTCTCTGACGGTAGGGGGCATTGGAGAGAATCAGAACTCAGGTCACATTTCCCACTTTGTTACTAGCGACAGATAGGACCTATCTGAATTAGGAAATTCTGTTCGGGTTAGCCTCCTCATACATAAAGTTAGGATAACGTAACAGCTAGTTCACAGGACAGAAGGAAAACTCAAAGAAGTGTTTATGTCAAACACCCAGCAGACGCTCCCCTCATACAAGCGGTCTTTTCTTCCTTGTCATTTACAGCGCTTTTTTTTCTTGCACCACCTAGAGAGGGTGCAGCTTTTCCTTCACTATTTTCTTCTGAGATGGAACACAAGCCTCTTCCCTTAATTCTCCACAGGGCAAGTGGAGCCAGAATGAAAAATTAAAAAGAACGCACTGAGTACTGAGGGCTGGAAGATACTGAGAGGGTTGGAAAAACCAAAAGGAACTGGCTACAGAGCCATCAAGCTTACACTCACGTCTTAGTCCACTGGGCCACTGTCACAAAGCACCTGAGGCTGGGTAATTTAGACAGCACAAAAATTCATTGTCCACAACTACAGAGGCTGGGGAGGCCAAGGTCATGGTTCAGTATCTGACGAGGGCCCAGTCACTGCTCCCGGCAGGGAACATCCAGTAAGCACTAAGGCAAAGAGCTAAGCCAGTATCCTTCACCCCATATGAGGCACTTGTTCATTCACGAGGGCAGAACCGTCAAGACTCGATCCCTTCCCAAAAGACCCCACCCCTTAATACTGTGTGAATTTGGAGGGACATTCAGACCATAGCATTACAGATTAATTGCTGATGAGTACTCTCCAAAAGATAGATCAGACTGTCTTGAAACATAGTAAGTGCAGATAAATATTTGGGAAAGGACTAGAAGAGATTGAAGAAATGTGTTTCTATTATACACCTTGGCCCTGTCAAGTGTAGGGTACGCCCAGGTGAAGTGAAAAGCCTCTAGGTCAGTAATTCTTAGCAGAATCACCTAAGGAACTTTATGAAAATATATATGATCCCTTCCATCCAAACCCAGAATTAGAATGTACAGAACAAAGTTTAGACACATGCTCATTCATTAAGCAAAGTACAGGCGTCAACATTCATCCATTCTACAATTATGTACCTAGTATCGCCTGCCTGAGAAGGGGCTTTCGGGGTGACCAATTTAAATGGAAAATAATACAAGCAGGGTTATTCACAAAAGCTTCTTAGAACCTAGGATTGCCTCTGATGTCAAACAAAGAAATTACATAAAATCACATCATAAATAGGTTACTGCATAGAACAATGATAAAGTATATAATGGCGTATGTGAGTGGGGCTCCCCATGTGCATCTTCAGATATATCTGATTCAGATATCTCTCCTAGTGAAAATCTCTGTGTTGGGATTTTCATATTTTCTTCTGGCTCTTATGTCTATGATTTTTTTAAAAATTTCCTACATTGAATTCACTTATTTGAAAACCTTTTTATATTTCCTTTCACAGTGGATTAAAGGTTCTCGTAAGTCAGGGGGAGAATGTAAACACTGAGCCTTGGGTGGGTCACAGTACAAATGTGGGCAATTCCGTATAAACATGTAAACTGACATCATTATTTACATCAAACCCCCAAACACTGATTTGTACAAGTCTCACTCTATCCCACTTTCAGCCCTAGAAACTGCAATTCCCATTTGGAGCAGATCCCCCAAACACACTTCAACTTAGGTTTTAAGCCTACTTCTAATGGCATGGACCATCCTAAGTTATAGCCCATCTAAATGACCCTGATTTTCCTAAGTTTTGTATTTTCTCACCCTGCCTTTCTACGTCATCATGGGTTTAATTGATATCCAGAGATCTGGTGAGCTGAATACATACTGTGCATTCATTTGGAATCCATGGCAAAACTGGGCTTCTCTGTAGGAGAACTAACCCTCATTTAAAGAGAACTACAGTGGGCTCCATGCAACCACATCTATTTTTAAGACATCAGTTGTCTTAACTGTATGGTATAGAAATTGGTGGCTTCTGGAGAATTTGGTGAGGGTGGAGGGCACTCTGAGTTTGTTTCTGTGGGTAGGTTTGGAGAAAACATTTCGAAGGTTTCCGTGAGAGATTAGCTCTGAGTGAAAACACCACTCCAGGTTCCTTGGCAGGTGATCCTTTTGGCTCAGAGGTGGAAGAAGTGTCCTGAGTCTGTGTTATTTGGGGGTCTTTTTGAGCTGAAGGGATCAAAGAAAGATGAAAATCCTTCTCCAGTGGAGAAATCTGTGGCACGCTCTCACTGCAGCGATCTCTCTGGTGCTGACCCCACTCTCCTGTGTTCTCAGCAGCGATTCCCCAGGTTTGCGCTACTGACAATCCTGACATTGGCCGCGTTTGCCTTTGACCTTCCCCACTTCCATTCCCTCTCTATGCCGCCCCACATTGGAGCAGTACACGCGCATGACAACTCTAAGCACACTTGTTTCATTATTTTAGGCATTTGGTAGGACAAACTACTTCTTAAAGCCAAAGCTATTTGTTACTTCAATCACGTCATCTTTTTCTTTCAAGGGAATAGCAAATCTCTTTCACCTATGGCAAAATGAGCTCTTTCATAGATCTCTCTAGGTCTTTTATCTTAGTCTTCTTATAAACATAGAGATGAACAAAATGTCAAATTCTGAGCCAGAATGCCATGGTCTGAAGAACACCAAATTGGATTTGAATCCTGGCTTTGCTTCCCAGTGACCTTCAGCCTGTGAAAGTCAGGTAAGAAATTGTATATGAAGAAGTGTCTGGTGACTTACAGATCTACCACTAACTCCCTAGAATCTGTAACTCTCTGACGATTGCAGGAGCATATGTGGGGAAATTCCTGAGACGCTCTTCAAAGAAATCAACAATTTGCTAGATGTTTGTCTGTTGATGTTTATTAAAATCAAGCTAGTCTTGTCACCCTTCATAAAGGGATGAAATAAGTCATATCCGGGTTTGAAAGCCACATCTCTGCCCAGATGTTAAGTCACATTCCCAGGTAACAGTTCCTTCCATTTCAAAACCAAGATGTACAATCTTTCCTCTATGATTTCTTATGAGAATTAAACAAGATAACGCATGTGAAAATGCCTGGCATAAGATTGGACCCAGAGAGGTCAGAACATAAATGGTAGCAATGTTTAAAATTATTGACACAGAGTTTTGCTCCTTTCAAACCCCATTTGTATATACTGTTTTGTGCTACCAGACTAAGCTGTGAAGAGATATTATGTAAACACACATCCCAGGGTCGATGACATTATAAAATTCCCAACCTAAAATAAAGAGACTATCGACTGATTTTAAGTTGTAGCAATAGACTCCTTCAATCTATGCTTCATTCATCCAAACATCTCCTTGACCCAATAGCCTTGTAACAAGCCTGTCATATTTTATTTATGTAGTCATTAATATGGTAAATATTTATTAAGCAGCAGCTATGCGCCCAGAAATCATGTGGTCAGAGGCCAGTTTGTTGTCTTGAAAAAGGACGAAGGAAACAAAGATTGCTGTAGTGTGGCCGTTTGCTTAGAGGGAAGCTAAGTTAAATTTTTAAAGAAGAATAAAAGGTCATAAGCAATTAACTGTTACAGTAACTCTATTAAAACAGATAATGAGTAACTACAATAATAGTACAGTCAGTTTTCATTGAGCAGCAAAATTTACAAAACTTTCTTCTACATGTCCTAGGCCCACTTTGCTCCAAATCTGATAAAATCATTGACTTCCAAGTCACCCTTATCTCTAGCCAAGATTTTTTTTTTTTTTGTAGAGACAGAGTCTTACTTTGTCGCCCTCAGTAGAGTGCTGTGGCATCACAGCTCACAGCTCACAGCAACCTCCAACTCCTAGGCTCAGGCGTTCTCTTGTCTCAGCCTCCTTAGTAGCTGGGACTACCAATGCCCACCACAACACTCGACTATTTCTTTTCTTTTCTTTTTTCTTTTAGGCTCCTTTATTCCATGAATATTTACAGAACATCAACTATAGGCAAAACACTGACATAATCACACCCAGCTATTTCTTTGTTGCAGTTTGGCAGGGGCTGGGTTCAAACCCACCACCCTCAGTATATGAGGATGGCACCCCACCCACTGAGCCACAGGCACCA
>CAUYQV010033796.1:0-21723 GCA_963574575.1 Galagoides demidoff | reverse complement strand
GCCCAGGCTGGATTTGAACCCACCACCTTAGGTGTATGTGGCTGGCACCTTAGCCACTTGAGCCACAGGCGCCGAGCCCACACTGAGCCTTCTTCCTGGGAAGGGGCTGTGTTGTCTTTTCTTACATGCATTGGCCTCATGCAGGGCCTCTTTGGTTGTCCTGGTGTCCTGTAACCTTAGTGACATTCAGCTGCTGGGATAATGAAGAAAATTGAATCTTTAATGGATATGCTATACATAGATGCAATCCAGGAAAACTCAAGTTTACACAGAGACTAAATTAGAAAACAATTATCCTCCCAAATAGGATTTTATGCATCTTCTTGTGAATAGCACTTTTCTAAAGCTTTTAAAATAAATTTTTATTTGTAGCAACTTGATAACATCTTACAGATTTTTTTTTGTAACATCTTATAGAGTAAAGCTCTTAAAATGTTGGAGCTCACCTAGACTTAAAAACATAGTTGTTGATGCATTTTTTAAAAATATTAGAAAGAAAATATTGATGGCTATTACATTTAAAAAGAAAACATACTCTTACAGCTCAATGCATCATCTGCCAAGAAGAATTTTATTTTTAAGGAATTACCCTACTTTGACTGCCTAAAGGGTTTGGTTTTTCTACTCTTAGAATGTATTTTGAATTTGATATCCCCAAGCAAAATTACATTTTTCTTAGTTGCAAAATAAAATTAGATAATATTTAGCACACAAGGGGGTTTTAGAGGGTAATTTGAAGGTTCCATTCCCATCTATCTTATTATGCAAGCTGTGTTGCAGCCTCTCTTAGTACTTATTATAGGTAAAAATTTCTTTTTTTTAAATATCATATCAATAAATGAAGTATAGAATATATTGATAGGGGAGGACTGACTGAATAGTCTTTAGTAATAGATCAAATTAGCCTCCCCCACACAGATTGTTTTCTATTATGGTAGTAGGTGAACTTATAATCGATGAATTTTAGAATCCATGTATATATACTGAATCCATATATCTGTATGCTGCAAAGGTATGTGATCCTTATAATCAGGAAAACAACATTTAATTATTTTTTTAAAAATTCAAAAGAATTGACAAACCTTTAACTAGACTAAGGAAAAAGGAGAAAAGACTCAAATAACAAAAATCAGAAAGAGGAGACATTGCAACTAATGCTACAGAAATCAAAAGATCATGGAAGACTACTATGAACAAATACAGGCCAGCAAATTGGATAAGCTAGAAGAAATGGATGCATTCTAGAAACATGTAACTTACCAAGGCTGAATCATGAAGAAATAAAAAATTTGAACAGACCTATAACTAATAAAAAGAATGAATCAGTAATCACAAACCTCCCAACAAAGAAAAGCTCAGAGCCAGATGGCTTCACTAGAAAATTCAACTAAATGTTTACAGAAGAATTAACACCAATCCTTCTAAAACTCTTCCCCCCGTATTGAGGGGACACTCATTCTAGAAGGCCAGCATTACCCTGATAAAAAAAAATCAGACAACGATACTATAAGAAAACTACAAACCAATATCCCTGATGAATATTGATGCCACAATTCTGAATGAAATCCTACTAAACAAACACAGTAAAAAGATTACATGTCATATCCAAGTGAGATTCGTTTCTGGAATCCAAAGATAATAAAACATGTGAAAATTGATCGACATAATACTCATTAATGGGATGAAGAACAAAGCCCACATGATTATTTCAACTGATGCAGAATAAGCATTTGACACAATTTGACACTCTTCATAATTAAAAACACTCAACAAACTAGGAACAGAAAATTTACCTCAACATAAGGAAAGCCATTTATGATAAGCCCACAGCAAACATTTTCAATGGTAAAAAGCTGAAAGCTTTTCAGCTAAGGCCAGGAACAAGAAAAGGATGCCCATTTGTCTAGAAGTGATACTCTCACCATGTCTATTTAACATAGGACTGGAAGTCCTAGTCACAGCAGTCAGGAAGGAGAAAGAAAGAAAAGGCATCCAAGTAGGAAAGGAAAAAGTAATTATCTGTGTTCACAGATGACATGACCTAGTACGTACATAGAAAACCCTAAGGAGTCTACAAAAAACTATTAGAACCAATAAAAAAGTTGCAGGATACAAATATCAGCACAGAAAAACCAGTTGGCATTTCTCTACACTAACAATGAACAATACAAAAAGGAAATTAAGAAAACAATTCTATTTATGATGGAATCAAAAAGAATGAAACAGAAGTAAACTTTCAGTGTTTGTGAACACTGAAAACTATAAAATGCTGCTGAAAGAAATTAAATAAATGGAAAGAATCCATGTTAATAGAGTAGAAGATTTGATGTTGTTAAAACATCCGTACTTCTAAAAGTGAACTACAGATTCAGCACAATCCCTATCAAAGTCTCAATGGCATTGTTTGCGGAAATAGAAAAAAAAAATTCTAAAATTCCTGTGGAACCACAAAGACCCTAGATAGCCAAAACAATCCTGAGAAAGAACAAAGCTATTGGCCTCATGCTTTGTGATTTTAAAAACACAGGCTGAGGGTAGGAGCACCTGATTATAGTCCCAGCTATTTGGGTGGCTGAGGCAGGAGGAATGCTTGAGCTTAGCAGTTCAAGGCACTATGATCATACTTGTGAATAGCCATGGTACTACCACCTGGGCAACATGGCAAGACCCTGTCTCTTAAAAAAAAAAAACAACCCATATTATAAAGCTATAGTAATCAAACAGTATGGCACTGGCATAAAGACAGATGTAAATACCAGTGAAACAGAATAGAGAACCCAGAAATAAACTCTTGTATGTATAGTTAAATAATTTATAGACATTGATATTTTGTGATCAACATATGCCATTTATGGCAAATAGATAATTTTCCAAATGATCTATGAAAAATGGACAGAGGTGCCAAGGCTACACATCTGGTGTTGGGAAAACTGGATGTCCACATGCAAAAGAATGAAGTTGAATGTTTACCTTACATCATATGCAAAAGTTAACTAAAATGGATTATGGACCTCAGAGTGAGGCCTGAAACTTAAAACTCCTAGAAGAAAACATAGGGGAAAAGTGTCATGACGTTGAATTTGGCAATGATTTCTTGGATAAGACACCAAAAGCATAGACAACAAATACAAAAATAGGACAGTATCAGACATAAAACATCTCTGCAGCAAAGGAAACAGAGTGAAAAGGCAGTTTACGGAATGGGAGAAGGGACCATGAATCTGATAAAGGGTTAATATCCAGAATATGTAAAGAACTATAATTACACACACACACACAAAAATCCAATTGAAAATTGGTCAAGGCTGGGTATGGTGGCGCATGCCTATAATCCTAGCACTCTGGGAGGCTTTAATCTCAGAAGTTCAAAACCAGCCTGAGCAAAGTGAACCCTCTTTCTACTAAAAATAGAAAATTAGCTGGGTATCATGGCAAGTGCCTGTAGTCCCAACTATTCAGGAGACTAAGGCAAGAGGATCACTTGAGCCCAAGAGTTTGAGGTTGCTATGAGCTCTGACACCATGGCACACTACTGAGGGCAACAGAATAAGACTCTGTCTCAAAAAAAAAAAAGCCAAAAGACTTAAATATTTCTCAAAAAAAAAAAAAAAGGCCAAAAAGCAATTGGAAATTGCTCAGTATCACTAATAATTAGGGAAATACAAATCAGAACCATAATCAGACATCTCATGGCTGTTAGCATGGCCATAACCAGATAAACAGAAACTAACTGTGAAGAGAGGATGACAAAGCCCATTCAATAGGTCTTCTGCACACTAAGAGGGGAGAGAGCCTTCATGAGACGACCTTGGTCAGTGATTCTCAAACTCTGCTAACCCTGGGGGAAGAGGGTTCATTTCCCCGCCTAGTTCATGGCACCATATCCTCATTAGTCCTGAGAAGAACTCTGGTTTGCTCCCTTTTATCCTCATTCCTCACTGCCAGCACCTCCCACCATGGGCTACCATTATTAGGGTATGTTTGATATATATGCTGTTTCTATGTGTTCTTATAAAACAAGATGGCTTGGAATGTGTGTGTTTTTAATTTACATAGATGGTAGCAGTCCTAGAGGGGGTGGCAAACTTTTTCTGTCCTAGAGGGGGTGGCAAACTTTTTCTGTAAAGGGCCAGGTAGGAAATAGTGTAGGTTTTATGAGTCATGTGCTCTCTGTTTCAGCTACTCAGCTGTGTCATTGTAGCACAAAAGCAGCCAAAGAGGCTCAGCGCCTGTGGCTCAGTGGCTAATGTGCCAGCCACATACAGCGGAGCTGGGTTCAAACCCAGCCCAGGCCTGCCAAACAACAATGACAACTACAACCAAAAAAATAGCTGGGTATTGTGGTGGCAATTTATATGCCAAAAGATATATGTAGTCAAAGATACAGGTAAATAAGTATAACAATCTATAGCCAAAGAAATATGTAAATGAATGAGCATGACTGTGTTCTAACAAAGTTATAGGTACTGAAATTTGAATGTCATGTAATTTTTTTTCTTTGAGATAGAGTCTCCCTATGCCACCCTTGGTAGAATGCTGAGGTGTCAAAACCTCCAGCAACGTCAATTCTTGGGCTTAAGCGATTCTCTTTCCTCAGCCTCTCAAGTAGCTAGTACTATAGGTGCCTGCCACAGTGCCCAGCTATGTTTTTGTTGTAGTTGTCATTGTTGAACCCTCCAGCCCTAGTGTATGTGGCTGGCACCCAACACACTGAGCTATAGGCACTGAGCCAATGTCGTGAAATTTTTTCATGTCACAAAGTATTCTTCCTTTTTTTTTTTTTTAACTATTAAAAAAATATAAAACCTCATAGCTTGTGGACCATATAAAAGTCGGCAGTGGCCAAACTTGGCCTCTGGGTTGTAATTGGATGATTCCTCATCTAGCTCCTTCTTACTTAGAGTGGTCTGTGGACCAGCAGCATTGGCATCACCAGAAAGCTTGTTAGAAATGACAAATCTCAGGCCCTGCCCCAAACCTGCTGGATCAGCGACTGCATTTTAACAAGATCCCCAGGTGATAGATGTGCACACTGATATTTGGGAGGCACTGGGCTCCATCTTGCTGTTTTAAAGGCCTAACCATATTCCTAGACGTATATCTAATTCATTGCTTGTAACTGCAGAACAGTATTTCATAATCACACACCCCTTCCCCCTACAAATAAAAAGGGAAAAGCAAAACTATGGAGATATTAGGAAGATCAGTGGTTGCCAGGATTTAGAGATGATGCAGGGGGTAGGTATAAATAGGCAGAGCAGAGGGAATTTTCAGAATGGTGTAACTACTCGGTATGATACTACAGTGATAGGTTGCATGTTGTTATGTATCTGTCCAAACCCATAGAATGTACAATGGTGTAACTACTCAGTATGATACTACAGTGATAGGTTGCATGTTGTTATGTATCTGTCCAAACCCATAGAATGTACAACGCCACAGATAAACCCTAAAGTAAACTATGGACTTTAGTCAATGATAATGTATTGATAATTGGCTTATCAATTACAGCAAATGTGCCACTCTAATATAGGATATAAATTATAGGGAGAGGAGGATATGTGAGAACTCTATTTTCTAATCAATTTGTATGTAAACTGAAAAGAGCTTAAAAAAATAAAGTCTATTAAAAAAAAACAACATGAGGGCAAAGGAACATGTCCCAGAACTCCCTATTCAGTACAATTTAAACTTTTAAAAGCCAACTCATATTTTCTTTTAAAAATACATGCAAATTTCTATTTGCCATGTCCATTTGCCTCAATATAAACATCAGATTTTAAATTCTTTCCCATTTAAAGTTCACCTCCCCTCCCCTGATTAAAAAAAATAATCAGGAAGCTGCAGGAGGATGTATTGTTGCTACCCTAGGACGCCCCCCCTTCACCACACTCGTGCCTGCCCTGTTCTGCTTCATTTGAAGGACTGCAGTCCTGGGCCAACCCCTGTCAAGGATCTCCTGAGCTCTTGCTCTCCTACTTCCTGGACAATCTCGGGGTGGGAGAGAAGGAAGGGAGAAGTTGCTGGCACACTTGGCACCTCCCTGCTTCCTCTGCCACACTATGCCCAAGGGGAGAGGGTGGAGGTTGGAGAATGCCATCTGCCACAGCTTTGCTGTCTGAGATGGAGGGAAGGGTCTGGCTTGGTCTTAGGGGACAACAGTGGCTCTGCCCAGCTGGCACTGTGCTTCTTTTCTAGGAGAACTGGGAGAGTATGGCATCTTCCTGTATATGTCATTCTTTCTGCATTGGGCATGTTTGGGTTTATCTCCTGGCAGGTGTAGACAAAGAAGGACCATTCTGGCGTGTTGAGATCAGGTGGACAGGCTGGCAGGTGTGGGGCTCTGATGGGCTGAACATCTTTTGTCAGAAGCAGAGCAGATTGTCCGCAGAAAAGGCTGCATAAAAATGCATGTGGTCAGACACAGCAGAGGGCTCCATGTTCCTAAATGTGTTTGCAGGGGTCAGGTGGTTACTTTCTCCATATCTAAGCCAGGACTTCTCTGACCTTGACCACTGGACCATACTGAGCCTGTGCAGCTGGCAACTAGAGGTCAAAGGCTAACTGGCTACAACAGATGTGTTGAAGCTGCCTGTTCCCAGGTGTTTCCTGTACTGATCATTATGATGAATGGCTTTCCCAAATTTCCTTTTGTTTGAAACAAAAAAAGGCCTAATGACCCAGAAATGATGAAATTAATAATGGACGTGACAAAGGAATATAGATTCTTAAGGCAGATATGTCTGCCATGGCTCTTTCTGCTTCATAAAAGCAGGGAGACCTGCAGGCAGGGAGATCAGAACTCTTGAAGGTGAAGCAGTCTTATTTCCTGTGCTTGGAGGCAGTTAAACATCAGAGGGCAAGAGAAGCAGGGAATAAGAGGGCCCAGCACGCGGCAGCGCAGACTAAGCCAGAGAGCCTCTGCCTGCCAACAGTGCCTCTCGGCATGAGGGCATGTCTGCTTACCGCCTGCAGTGGTGGGACAGATGCTGGGCATCTTTGGTGGAAGGAAGTGTGTTATAGTTCTTGTTTGATTTTCATTCCATTTCGTTTGAGATTGACATTAAAGAGCAACTGAGTGACATTTGGTACCTGGCATCGTTTACCACAATATCTGAACTTTTCTGTATAGAGTCCCTCCCTCCTTGGTGCCTAGAGGCAGGAGGACAGAGGTGGCACCATCCCAAGTGGAACAGCTTCATCCCCTCTGAGCAGACCCTTCAGGGGGCCTGTGAGGAAGTGGGATCAGCACAAATCCAGGCTTGTGCATGGGAGATTTTGTCTTGACCTCGAATTGGGCTGTGGGCCTGTGGGCCATGCTGGGAAGCTCTGGAGAAGAATGGAGTTCTCAGACCTGACTTTGAGCCAGAGCCCCACCAGCTTTGCAAAATAAGGTTTCAGACATAACCTTCATTGCTAAGCCTCAATTCCTCTCTCTAAGATGGGGTTGTGGCTAAAGGAGATGGGGGTGGATGTAACTGGTAATACCCTATACAGATTCTAATGGTGGTGGTTAGAGGCAGGTTGGTTTTTGTTGTTATGGGATCAGGTGTCTCCCACATAGAAGCAGAAACTGTAGTTTTTACAGTGATTCTCCGCCTCGCCCTCTCACCCTCTCACCCTCTTTCATACTGCTTCTTTCCGATAAGCCTTTATCTCTGTCTGTTCCTTAAAAGATACCACGGGTCTGTCCTTCTCTTCTCTGTCTTTTATACCTTCACATTCACCCAAACAGAAGGAAACAGTCTTTTTTTTTTAGACAGAGCCTCAAGCTATCCCCCTGAGTAGACAGCTGTGGCATCACAGCTCACAGCAACTTCCAACTCCTGGACTCAAGCGAGTCTCCTGCCTCTGCCTCCCAAGTAGCTGGGATGACAGGCGCCCGCCACAACCCCCGGCCATTTTTTGGTTGCAGCCGTCATTGTTGTTTTGGCGGGCCTGGGCTGGATTCGAACCTGCCACCTTAGGTGTATGTGGCTAGCGCCTTAGCCACTTGAGTCACAGGTGCCGAGCCAGGAAACAGTCTTAGTTTCTGTTGCTATTAACTGAATACCTGAGACTGGGTAATTTATAAAGAAAACAAAATTATTTCTTCCCACTCTGGAAGCTGGGAAGCTCACAATCAAGGAGTCCCCTTTGGAGAGAGATTTCTTGCTGGTGGGGACTTTGCAGAGTTTGGAGATGGCGCAGGGGTGAGAAGGCTCATGAGAGACAGCCAGGCTGGCTTTTATAAGAGACTCACTCTCATTATAACTAACCCACTCCCCCAATAACCCATTAATCTATGAATGGGTAAATCTATTTATGGTATCAGAGCCCTCCCAAAAGTCTCACCTCCCAACACTACTCTATTGGGGACCAAATTCCCAAGCATGAAATTTGGAGGACACATTTCAAACCCATAGCAGCATCCTAGATGCCTTTGTACCCATTTTATGGAGGTAGCAACCATGACTCAGGAGAAATAGCTTACCTATAGTCAAACGGGAAATTACTGACAAACCCAGGTCTCCTATGCTTATCACCTACCAGTCTGTCTCTTGTATACAAGGCAAAATTGGATGGTACTTGGTATATTGTTATGTAATTACAAGAAATAACCTCCAAATTTAATGGCTTAAAACAACAATAAATGTTTATTATTACCCATAGCTTTGCTGGGTTGGAAATTCAGGATCAAAAAAAAAAAAAAAGAGAGAGAAAGAAATTCAGGATCAACTTAGCTGGGCAGTTCTGGCTCAGGTGTTCTCTTGTGGTGCCATCAGTTGTTAACCAAGACTAAAGTCACTTAAAGCTTGGCTGGGCTGGAGGATCCACTTCCAAGATACTTTACTCACATGGCTGACAAGTTGGTCTGACTATTGGTGGGAGGCTTTAGTTCCTTCCCATGTGGAGCTCCCCACAAGACTGCTTGAGCATCCTCACAAAATGGCTGCTAACTTCTCTGAAGGAAGTGATTCAAGAGAACAACTGCCAGGGAGATACCATATGTATTTTTATGATCTAGTCCCCCTGGTCGATGATGTGTTATCATTTCTGACACAATCTATTCATCACTTAAGAAGAGCATCAGAGAATTTGCAGACATATTTTAAAACCAGCCTAGTGTACTGATTTCCATTCTCTTGGGAATGTCAGGGTCCTGTGATAATGCTACACTGTTGGTCTTTGGTTGATCATAGAGTGTCGCACTAAAGTGCTAAGCAAGAGCACAGTAAATCACAAATTACAAGCAACACTAAGGCTTTAAGTTTTGTTCTGCTCTGGAACATCCAAGGGAGTCCTATATTAGGACTTGAGAAAAGGTCAGAGAAGGCCGAGAGACACCAATCTTCATGGCACGTTGACAGCAGGAAGAAGACCACATGGTTTGAAATCCCCCCCAGGTGATTCAGATGTGTTCTTCTAGGTTCCAGCTCCTTTACCCCACTCTTATTTAAGAACTGCCCTTCTAATCCTATCCTCTCATTTCTCAGACTGGGAAACAGAGACCCAAAGAGGCCGAGAGCTTTGTTGGAGAAAGTGGCAAGGTCTGAAGCCCCTTACTAGCTGATTCTCTGCATACTTCCCTCCGTAAAGTATTACACACAATTCTGTAGAATCTTTGCAGGGCACAAAGGAGGAAACAGTGAACTTGTGGATTAAATTTGCCCTTCCAAGTCTTTGCATTAATTCATTCTTATCTCAGCCAGCTGATTATGTTTCTTGTCAGATCTGTTTCTAGGCAACGTCTGGTCCTAATGGGTGAGAGTCAAGTTTATTCTTCCATGCCCCGCCACCTCCGTGCAATGTGTTTTAAGTTCAGGAACTCATCCAGACAGATCTGATCTCTTCCACTGAATAGGGGTTTTAGCACCGTAGTCTTTCATAAGCAGTGTTTGGGTACCCTCTAGTGGATAAGTGAAGGTGGTCGTCGTGCTTGCTAAACAGACAAACTACTAACCTGGAAGGGGAGTGTAGATGTCTGGCTGGAAGATCCCACTTAACTCTACAAAGAAAATACTCAGCAAATGTAGGGAGAGGTCAACTTGAGGATATTGTATTCTTTCTTTGATGGTCCAGGGAAAGGGTATAGACTTTTTGTTCTATCACCTTTTTTGGCTTGATATTTTATTAATCCAGGAAAAAAGGCTGGTAATAAAAACATGGATGCAGGCAGTCCCCCAATTACAAGCATCCAAGTGATGTACAACTCTCATTTAGGAATGGAGGCTATTACAGGTAATAGGTAAATGTACCTGTTCCAACTTACACAGAAATTCAACTTCAGAACAAACCTACAGAACCTATCTCATAACCCTGCTGGGCCTGCCTTTGCACGTATGTTTGCACCTGTGTATATATTTCCTAGCACACAGAGTATGTGTGATTTGCAAACAGGGATTGGAGAACTTTTTTTTTTTTTTTTTGTTTTTTTGAGACAGTTTCATTCTGTCACCCTGGGTAGAGTTCTGTGGCATCATCAGACTCTTGAGCTCAAGTAAACCTCTTGTTTAGCCTCCTGAGTAGCTGGGACTATAGGTGCCTGCCACAATCCCCAGCTACTTTTTCTACTTTTAGTAGAGACAGGGCCTCAGTATTGTTCGCCTGGTCTTGAAGTCCTGAGCTCAGGCAATCCACCTGCCTTGGCGTCCCAGAGTGCTAGGATTACAGGTGTGAGCCACCAAGCCACCGCACCTGACCTAGGGATTGGAAAACTTTTTCTGTAAAAGTCAGATAGTGTGTATTTTAGGCTTTGTAGCCAAAAGACCATATACACCACCATTGTAGCATGAAAACAGCCATAGGTGATATAGAAATGAATAGGCCTGGCTGTGTTCTTTGGCTGTACAAAAGAGGCAGTGAGCTGCATGTGGTCATGGACCAAAGTTTGCCAGCTCTTGATAAATAAGAAAGAACTGAACTATGTTTGTCTCTCATACTAAATGGTACATTCCTCCGGTGCAGAGACCTGTGCCCTGTTAGCCTTTGTACCCTGAGCACCCAGCACTTTGCCTGGCATGTAGCAGGTGCTCACAGCACATTTACTGACCTGAAATCGCTCTTATGTCAAACTCTGTAATATATCAACTTTCTTTCAGGATGTCTTGGAATTCACTGCATTGAGAGCAGCATGTGCTCTGAACTGGATGTTTAAACAATCTGAGCAAATGGGAATAGCTGCCTGCCTATTTTCTATCTACCTGTCCTTAACCAAGTTGCCCTGTAAGAGACCAGCAGATAAAAAGGGCTTGTAATTATCAGCTCTGTTCAGTCTGAATATGTCACTCCCAACACCAGCAGGCATCTGCTGGGCATCTTATTTTGTAGAACCATGGGGTTTGCACGGAGGCATCTGCTGCTTTTACCAAACCTCTTTACATCCAGAAGCTTATACCTGGGAGGATCTGGCTGGTGGCATTCTAGAAAATGCCCTGTCCTTATCCCAGCAGAAAATCCGCAGGAGCCAGCTGCTTTGTCTCAAACACCATTGTGCACAGCTGTTCCTCTGGGGCTGGGTTATGGTCTGCCAAACTGCTCTGGTTCATCAGGTATTAATCACAGTAGTACCTATTATTTGTAGAGCATATTGTCATGTGGATTTTAGAAAATATGTATTATCCTTGCATACTGATAAGGAAACTGACATGGCATAGAAAAGTTAAGTAACTTGGGGCATGGCACTGATATTGGCACAGTTTTAAAATATTGGTCTGATATTTAACTCACTGTGCCTTGGTTTCCCCATCTATAAAATGGTTGTGATAGTTATTTCAGGGAGCTGGCTCTGTGTGTCAAATGAAGGAAAGTATGTGAAGTACTTTCTCCGTAGGAAGATGCTATACTATTACCTGGGACTTAAGCACACAGGCGGGTGATAAATATTGGTTGAATAAATGAAAGTTACTTAATTAGCTACACAGATAGTAAGAATTCAAAACCTGAATCCTTCTACTAGGCAAAATGACCTTGACATTATACCATTCAACCAAATAGGAACAGAGGACATGGTGACATTGAGATGGATCTTGTGGGCCTCAGGGTGTATTTACTGGGCAGAGAGAACAGAGCTTAAGTGTTAAACATTCACAGTTCACTTAGTCTGGCATCTTGTTGGCATAATTGCTCAAAAAGAGCTCTCAAATTCCATCCATACAGCTTAGAGTTAGAAATAGGTATGACTCCTTGGCTTTAGCAAATGTAAAAAGCTTCAATTACTAAAAAAAATGGTAAGTTTTTCCCAGAGAAAAAAAGGAGAGGCATGTCTAAGAGTCCTTGTAAACCCACACCAGCATAATAGTATTAGTGGGCACAGACCCAGCTTGCACTGAACACTGTCGTGCATGCATTTTTTAATTCATTTTGTCCTTCCACACCCTGGGAGGAAAACTTCTGGGTCTCCATTTTACAGATGAGGAAAACTGAAGCTCAAGTTAGTAATGTGCCCAAGGGCAAGGGATGGAACTCAGGGAGGCTGACTCCAGAGAACAAGGTTTTCCTCACTAAGCAAACTCTGCCTCCCAGTCTACCATTACCATGAGTGGAAGTGTCACCCCAGCTAAGGAGGAAGAGAAGGGAAGGGATGGGAACAAAACAGTCAAGGCAGCCTGAGGCCAGACCATGGGTCAGCCTCCCTGAGACTGGACTTCTGAAATGTGGCCTGCATGTGTTAGGTTGAGACCAATAGGGGACTCACGTCACCAGCTGGGGTGTCTGTCTTGGCGTTCCTTCCACCATCAGAATTTTGGCCAGCTAACTGCTGTTCACATATTTAAATCTGACTTCTTCCAGCCATCTAGACTTTCTTGAGCCCTTGTGCTTTACATTCTTGTATCAGCCTTGTTTCTTTTCATAGGACTTATCACAGGCTGATTAAATATCAATCAGTGTACCTTCTTAGAGACCTTTTCCCCTCATCATTGCACCTCCATGAGATCTCAGGGAAATTTTTGAATGAATGAGTGCTGTCGTGTGTGCTATATTAAACACGCACCAGGAGAAGAGCAGCCAGGCATAGTGATACTAGTTGGTTCTCTTGTAGCAGGGCACATATGAGTAAATTTACAATAGCTGATTTCCAATCCCACTTTATTGCAAGGAATTAATATGGTAAATGATTTAAAATCCAGTGAAGTATTGCAGAGGTGTGCTAAGCTCACATCAGAACAATGCAATTCCTCTGCACTAAGCCAGCTCCAGACAGCTGATTCATTGCTGCTAGGGTAGCCTAGTCTAACTGTCGAAAGTCACCTGTCTGTTTTCAAGGCTGAAATACAGATGTAATAATGGTGCTCCTGCCAGTCAAGGCTAACGTCAAAAATAAATTGGCCAGTTTGTGTGCTATATCAGGGTAGCATTTCTTGCTCCAGAAACAGTGCCTAGAAAAACCTCCGTCTCACAATAGATACTCTTTAGGTATTGGAATAAATGAAACCCTTTAACGTTGCTATCAGATAATTCCTCTGAGCAATGAAATAGCTGTCATCAAACTCCTAGGCTTGAATCCATGGGCAAGTCCTTGGGGACAGACTCATGTCTTTCTCCATGATTTTTAAAATCTAAGAGGTTTATTTTCTTCATTCATAGAATATTATTAATAGACTAAAGATGATGTGGGGGTAGAGTATACACTCAAAAGACAGAAGAGGGCTGTTGAAATTGGCTCACTGGGAGTTGATGATTTTCAATTTTAAAAATTTCTTCATATAAAAACGTATTTGGTAGCATTCAGCATAGAGGTAAGCAATTGAATCGTATGGCACAGGCAGTAATTGAAATATTCAGTGTTCATGATGACCCTGGGTCGTCAAAAGATTTAGCTGTATTAGTAATGCTGTATTTAATTTTAAAAGGGAGATTCAGAAAATGCATTCAGCTGAGGTCATTAACTTACTGTTCATGGGAGAGGTTGAAAAGAAATCTTGGTTCACAGGCCTCTTTGCCTACTTGCCCTGGCAATGGAGGCCTTTTCACTGTCTATGACAAACATATCTTGCTCTGTAAGCCTGTATCTTGCTCTTACTCTGTAAACCTACCTTTCTCTTCCTCAATAAACTTTGTTCCATGCTTGCCTGAAAAAAAATTTTTTTAGTTCACTAAAAAAATAAAAATATTTAGTTTGATCAAAGGTATCCATTATCTATCAAACTAACAACACATATAAAAATGTAAAACATTAGGCCAGGCATAGTGGCTCATACTTGTAATCTTAGCATTTAGGGAGGCTGAGGTGGGAGGATTGCTTGAGGTGAGGAGATCAAGCCCAGCCTAGGCAACCCCAACTCTACAAAAAATTTTAAAACTCAGCTGGGTATGGGGGCACACACCTATAGTGCCATTCACTCAGGAGGCTGAAGCAGGAGGATCACTTGAGCCCAGGATTTTGAAGTTGCAGTGAGCTGTGATGCTCTAGCTGGGGCAACAGAGACTCTGTCTTTCATAAAAAAAAGCCTAAACAAACAAACAAACAAAAATTGAAATAAATGAAAAAACTAGAATAAAATAAGGATAGTCACTGTCACTTATATTCTGGAAAATGGTTCTGGAGATTCTAGCCAATGCAATAATACATGACAAAGAAACAAGTGGGTGGTATAAATATTGGAAAGCATTGAAGCTGCTGCTATTGCAGATGTCTTAGCTAGAAAATTCTAAGGAATCAGCTTACATCAGTAGAGTGGCTAGATAACTGTAGAATTAAATGGCTTATAACAAATAGCAGTTCTCATTCCCATACCTCCTCATGTGCCTCTCCAGAGACAGCTTCTTGAGACCCCTCTGGGTTTACCCATTTCAGTTATAGTTAATATATGAGCTGCTGTCTTATGATTCAACTCTACACGTTAACTAATCACTTCCTATTACCTTCTGTCTTAGCTTGGGCTATATAACAAAATACTTCAGACTGGGTGTAAACAACAGGAATTTATTTCTTATAATTCTGTAGAGAATTCTTTCTTAATTCAAGATTAAGGGGACAGTAGAGTAGGTATCTGGTGAGGGCTCTCTCCTTGGGTTGGGGACAGCCTCCTTCTTGCTGTGTCTTCACAGGACCTTTCTTTGGTGTGTGTTGTTAAGCTCTCTGATGTTCCTTCTTGTAAGGGCACTAATCCTTTAGGGCCTCATGCTCATGACCTCATCTAAATCTAGTTACCCCCAGAGGTCCTGCCTCCTGATATCTTTATAATGGCAGGGAGGGCTTCAACATATGAATTTTGTGGGAACACGTTTTGATCTGTAGCACTATCTACATGAATGAAGCATCCTTTCTCCATGTTACAATTAGTTTATAATTTAAGTCAACATTTAACATTTATTATCCTTTTGGAAATTTTTCTTAGAGTTGAGTGTACTAAGCAATAATTTCTTTCCTTTGGTTTTACTATGGTTAATAACATAGCATGATTTTTCCATATGCTTAATTTCCTTTGTAACTAATTTGTCTCATGTTTTTCCATGGCCTCTCCATAAAGTTTTCTACAAGGCCAATCACATCAGACAATCAGAATTCCAATTTTTATCTTGGTTTTCTCTTGGGACCTCTCTTCACTATCATCGGTGGAATTCCCTTTTTGCCTTTCTATTGAGTTGAATTTCTTATTTCCTTATCTTCCTCTTTATTGTTTTCTTCAGATATTTTGGTGAAGCAAATCTCCAAACAGCTTTAAAAGATTAAAAAGACAGTAAAGTAACATAAGGCATGGAGATAAGAGCCTTTAACACAGCCATCTTTTAAGTCACTCTGCTCCCATCTGGCCTGATACCTTTTGTGTTTGGGATCCCTGTGGTGCTTGGATTTCCCTTTATCCTGGGGACTACCTTCTCATCTCTTCTATGTCTTTCTCCTATTGATTTATTCCATGTTTCCTATTTTAAAGATTTTGCCCTCATTTTGATGAGTCCTATCCTACAGTAGATTCCTACGGAAGCATACATGGAAAGTAAATTTTTTAGAGATTTCATGTTTCAAAAAAATGTATTCTTCACTTTCTCTTCATTGATAATTTTTTAGATAATTTACAGGTTAGAAAACATTTTCTTTCAGAAATGTGAAAGCATTGGCCATTGTATCCTAACATCTTGTTTGCTTTTAGAAAAGTTTAAAAGCTGTTCTTGTTTCTGCTCCTTTGTAGGTAACCTGTTTATTCTTTGGTTGCTTAAAGAATCTTTGTTTTCTACCTAAGGTTTTGAAATTTCAGGATGTACCTTGGTTTGGGTCTACTTTCATCCATTGTGCTGAGTCCTCAAGGGAGTCCTTTTATGTAGAAATTTGTGTCCTTAAATTCTGAGTTTTCTTGAGTTATTTTATATGATAGTTCCATTTCTTTCCCTCCATTTTCTTCAGTGTTTGGGTCACCTGAACTGCAATTTATTAATCAGATGTTTGAATTCCTGAACTTAGCCTCTTAACTTCTTTACTTTAATTCATTTTTTTTCCTTTTTCTTTTTTTGTTTGTTTGGTTGGTTTTTGCAGTCTTTTCTAGAAGGTTTTCTTCATTTTATCATATAATGTTTCTACTGAGTTTTAAATTTCTGCTGCCCTATTTTTAATTTCAGAAGCTACTTTTTGTTTTTGAAGAGTTGTTTGTGTCCTCCTTGTAATCTTCTGGTTCTTTTTTACTATAGTTATATCTTTCCTCTCTAGAGTATTGATATTTTTTTTTAAATGTTTTCTTCTCCCTCTTCAAAGTTACTTTCTTCTGATTTTTTGGACTCAGCTCTCTGCCCTGTTACACAGGCTTTGCATTCTTCAAAAGCGTGGTCATCTTGGTTAGCTGCCTGTTTTAAGAGTGCAAAGCTGTTCAGATTCTCTGAACAATTGGTTGGGGCTTATGAACTTTGAGCTTCATTGCGGATTGCCCTGGGGAATCCCCAGAGTGATATCTTCATTTCTTTTCTCTTATGCTGGCAAAGACCTGGCTGCCAGTAAGTATTTAACAACCAAGCAGAGGGAAAAATTAGAGCTTGGAAGAGTGGAGTAGTCTTCATACTAAATAGTCACTTAAACCCCATGTTTTCAGCACAGTGCTCAAATTTTCATCTGTGTCCCTCAGTCCAGAGCCTCTCTATTTTGTTTTACCTTCTTTGGAGAGTTTCTTTTTTTTTTTTTTTTTTTTTTGAGATGGAGCCTCAAGCTATCTCCCTGGGTAGAGTTCCATGGCATTACAGCTCATAGCAACCTCCAACTCCTGGGCTCAAGCCAGTCTCCTGCCTCTGCCTCCCAAGTAGCTGGGACCACAGGCGCCTGCCCCATGCCCAGCGGTCATTTTTTGGTTGCAGTCATCATTGTTGCTTGGCAGGCCCGGGCTGGGGATTCAAACCTGCCACCTTAGGTGTACGTGGCTGGCGCCTTAGCTGATTGAGCCACAGGCGCCGAGCCTGGAGAGTTTCTTAATCAGAAGTGATTTGCCTCCCAAGGACAATGTCTGGAGACATTTTTGATTGCCATAAGGGGAGGAAGTAGAGATTTGCTGTGGCACCAAGCAGATGGAGGGCTGGAATACTGCAGCCCTCCACCACAAAGAATTGCTGGTGTAAAAAGTTAACAGGGCTGAATAAAGAAAGATGGAGACTTTACATCCTTCATGTTCACATGGATGGAGCTGGAATGTTCTTCTTAGCAAAGTATCACAGGAATGGAAGAAAAAGTATCCAATGTACATACCCCTATTATGAAATTAATTTAAACCTTTTATATGAAAGCTATAACCTAAGAACAGCCTAAGAATACGGGGAGGGGGCGGGAGTGGGGAGGAGGGATAGGTGGAGGGAGAGGGATTGGAGGGATCACTTCTGTGGTTTATCTTACAAGGGTACAAATGAATCTTTCTAAGAGTAGAATATGAATGTTTTAACACAATAACTAAGAAAATGACATGAAGGCTATGTTAACCAGTTTGATGGAAGTTTTTCAGATTGTGTGCAAAAATCCCACACTGTACCCCAGAAGTGCATTAATGTACACAGTTACCATTCAATTAAAAAAAAGGAAAAGCAAACAAACAAACAAAAAGTTAACAGGGCTGAAGTTGAGGAGTCCTGATCTAAAGTATAATCTTCCTGACTAATGACAGAGGTGAGACAGTCACCCAGCAGTTTGTAGTAGAGAAGGTAAGGGCTAAGCTATTTTCAAACAGCTTTCAACCACTCCCCTGTCTTAGTCATCCCTGTCTCACCCTACCTTTGCTCCCACTCCTACAGATACCTGAATCTTTTCAGACTTTACAACGAGATTGGTTTGGTTCTTTACTTTCCTGTTAACCAGTTTGGAACTCAGTGTTCTCAGGGTGGCTAAGTTAGTTATCTCCTGTCCACATGTGTTCTCACCTATTAAATGTGTGTTACTTCTGCCTCCTTTCCCATTCATCCCATCCACTTGCAAATTTTAAGAGGGTTTTAGGGGGAGCAAAATCAGATATCTGTGTTCAGTGTGACATGAAATACATGCTGAAGCTGAAATGGTTGGTGCTGACACAGCAGTGAACGTAAACGAATGGAGTAGAATAAAGTCTCCAGAAACTGGCCCAATACATAGGAATCACCAATACCTGATGGAGGATCAATCGTCCATCTGTTAGAAAAAATTCTTCTTTGCTTTTTCTTACCCCATATTTAAAACTTGATTCTAGTTGGATTAAAGATGTAAATGTCCAAGTAAAACTATAAAAGACATAGGAGAATACATTTATAATCTAATGTTGAAGACCTCCTTAAGCAAGTAGAAATATGAGTTAAAGAGCAACCAATAATTATGTAAAAACTTTAAACTTCTGTATGACAGAGGACTCGTGAGCTTAAAAAACAAAACTGGATGAGAAAAATATTTGCCACCAATGTAGTTGGTTATTATCTCTCTCATAGATCTGTACACGTTAGAACGTGATTTTTAAAAAAACTTCTCCATAAACTATAAGTGGCTAATAGGCACTTGGAAAAAATGTTCTACCATCCTCACCACTGCTCGGGAAAATGCAAACTGAAGCAGAAACAAGAATGCTGTATACATCAGAGGTTCTTAATGCGTTGTCCCTGGACCAATAGCATCAGCATTACCTGGGAACTTGTTAAGAAAAAAGGATTCTAACAAATTCTCAGTTCTCATTCTAGACCTGAATCACAAAGTCTGGTGATGGGTCCACCAATCTGTTTTAACAAGTCCTCTGGGTGTTTCTGATCATTAGTCAGGTTTGAGAGCATTGCTGTGGCCAGGAGAAGGGAGGCACTACATTCCACATCACGGGTGACTCTCGGAGTGCGGAGGGAAAAAAGCCAGACATGAGATGATGTACCGTAGTATTCCAATTATATGAAGATCAAAAAATGGCAAAACTCATGAAGAATGACGGAAGTCAGGAGACCATTGCCCTCAGAGAAGCCTCCGGAGGAACTAGAAGTGGCGTCTTATTCTTTTCTTCATTTGGGTGCTAGTTGTGCAGGGTCGTTCAGTTGGTGAAAATTCCCTCGGCTGTTCACTTAGGATTTCTACACTTCTCTTTATGCCATATCTTAATAAAACAGTGAAAGGTCAAACATGGGTTCCCTTTTTTAATCAAGTTTTTAATCATGTAACATATGGGAATTTAGTCTGGTGAGGGTAGAAGCGAAAAGCACACATAACTGATGAGAGGGGAAATTAGTACAAGGTTTTTGCACAGCAATTTGGCAGTACCTCCAAAGCTTAAAACTACATAGAAATTCCACTTCTAGAATCTATCCTAGGATTCAGGTATGCAGTGTATGTTATAAAAATGTTTGGACATTTTTGCACACACAGAAGTCAACATAAATTTCCGTCAATAGGGCACTAGTTACCTGAATTACGGAAAACTGAACAACTGTCAGAATTGGCAAAAATCTGTGTGGAATGGCATAGAAGGATACCCTCCATCATATTACTGACTAAAGGAAGCAAGTTATAGGCACTTTGAGTACAGAGTGATCCGTATTTATAAGGGGGAGAGAAAAGGATGTGTGCATAGTGATTATAAATGCAAGGAAAGAGGTCAGGAAGGGTAAATACAAATTTGCTTATATTGGTTTTTCTTGAATTTAAGACTGCTGAATGGGGGGGGGTTGTTGTTTATATACTTCTGTGTTAATTTTTAACCTATATTTATCACTTTTGAATTTTTTTAAAGTTTTAGCATTGCCAATCAAAAAAAATCTTAGCCTAAAATATTATTTTTTTTTTCAGGAGAAAAAAATAAACAGTTCTTTTGTAGTCTAAGCAAATAAAGATTTAGAGGTTGTCTTAGAGACACATACACATACACAAAGCAGGAGATGAATGACATTTTTGAAGAGTGATTTTTATCAGCATTGGTTGTAATGGGAGCTACAAGATTTGCTTCTAGGTATATTTCAGTTACCTAGGAAATTTGCTTGGGCAGAACAATACATTTCTTGACGGGGACATTCTTTTTACTGTGTTTGCTGGTGAGGTCACGAGTCAAGTGTTCCTGCTCTTTGAGAGATGGCTCAGTTAACAATATTGTCCCTTTGTGTAAAAGATGACCACTGCTAGCAAATTAGACAATGCAGCTCCAGATAGTAGGCTTCTCCTGCTTTAATAATGAAAACCATTTTTGTATTCAGAGCCAAGAGCTGTTAGTTGAGCCTGTTTAGCTGGACACATGCTTGTGCTGGAAACTCTTAAGCCCTTGTGATCCTGTGAAGAGACACCATAAACGCGTCAGCAGGGCCTCCTCACTCACTTTGTGTCTCCTGTGTGAACCAGCAGCAAAGGGCTGTTCTGACCCCTCATTTGAATCAAGAAGCCCAAAATGTTTTAGAAGCTGCCATATCAGACTCTGTCCATAACCAGCTTACTGATCCAATAGAATGTCAGAAGTATACATATAGATTACGGGTCAGGATGAATTTTGGTCCAAATACCCCATTAATGCAAACGTTAGTGCTTTCTAGAATTGTATCTTCAGATTTTGTACCTTTTCAGTTTGGATACATTTTGTTACCAAAGATAGAAGCACAAAAACACATAGTATGTGAATGCCAAAGAAAAGATGCTCATATAGTACCAAGCAGATGAAAGAACATCAAAATTCACCTCTAAAGGATGGAAGAGTGGAAATGGAGATGTTTAGATTGCAGGGGTTTCCATCCTTTTTTTCTCTGACACACATTGGAAGAATAAGAGTTATCTTGACCACATATTAAATACACAGACACTAAGGAAAGCTAATTACCAAAAAAAAAAAAAAAAGGTATGTACATACTTTTCATGATATCTAACAGCACAGATAAACAAAAAACAAGTCCTCATGATATTAGCAAGCAGCCCACAGGCCTCAGGTTGGACACCCCTGGTTCAGAGTCTTTCCTGCTTTTAGAGCAGATATCCAGGCAATAACATAAAGGTGGCTGCTCTCAGCAAGCAATTTCGAATGTTCCTGGAAAATCGGAGGGCTTAACGATAGTTCACAAGAAGGCTTTCTTCCTTTTTTTCTTCTTTCTTTCTTTCTTTTTTTTTTTTTAATTTCAGGTTAATATGAGGATACATATGATTGCATTGTTTGTGTGTGTTAGGTAAAGTCTGAGTTGTGTTGGCTTGGCGCCTGTGGCTCAATCAGCTAAGGCGCCAGTCATGTACACCTAAGGTGGCGGGTTCAAATCCCCAGCCTGGGCCCACCAAACAACAATGATGGCTGCAACCAAAAAATGGCCAGGCGTTGTGGCGGGCGCCTGTGGTCCCAGCTACTTGGGAGGCGGAGGCAGGAGACTCGC